>PVKA01010118.1:0-65555 GCA_004027165.1 Ctenomys sociabilis | reverse complement strand
TTTTTTTTTTTTTTTTTGCAGTACTCTTCCTAGGTGGGATGGGCTTCCCCCACGCTGGTGGCTGATGGTCATCTTTAACGAAACCTATTCATTTTTTTCATCTTTTAAAACTAAAATATGGTGATAGGTTATAATTCTTTTTTCCATTGGAATACCTCTATAAAAAGACATGTCCCCTTACCAGCTATTTGACTACTTGAAGTGGAGAAAAAGTAAATGCTCGTTTCTCCAATTTCAATTTTTCAAAATGATAATGTGAAACAACCAAAGCACTCAGGCCTGCGTGCTGGCCCCGTCCCAGGGGCACACTGAGATGACAATTGAGATTGGATGTGGTGGTACGAGCCTGTAATCCCAGCTCTTGGGAGGCTGTGAACAGGTGGATCACTACAAGTCCAGTCTAGTAGTGAGACCCTGAACACCCTGCAGGCCCTTCCCTAAAATACAAAAAAAAAAAAAAAAAAAAAGAAAAGAAAAGAAAAGAAAAGAAATAACCAAACCAAAATGTTCAGATCACTTTTGTTTACTTGGTTCTATTTTTCATGTTATTAGTAAGTCATGATTTTAAAAACACATTTGTTTTGTTCTTAGTCCATAACAGTTATTAATATTATTCTTCTTAAATGTATAATTCTTATTAAATTGCTTCATCTCTGCCCTTGGAGAAACTCTTCACATTGGCCTGGGTCTTTGTCATTGAGCTAATGTGCAGATCTCATCATCATATCAGACATACAGACTGTCACCCCTTCCTACCATCAGGCTTCACTAATAATTTCAAGACAACCTACATGCTCAGGTAAAGCACAGCACCATCTAAGACATCAAATGTCACCTGTCAGATCCTGCAATCCATATCAATAATAATAATTTGGAATAGATGAGCTTTCTAATTGAGGTCCCCAGAGTTCCTCATGTAAGGGTACATTTAAATTACAAAGTATACATTATGAAACAACCCATTTATGCCCCAGGTAGTTCACTGTAAACTCCTCAAGGACATTTCCTAGTCATGCCTCATGGATTCTAGGTTTCATTATTTTAAATTCATTGGATAGTAAGTTCCTGCTAAAAGTATTCCACAGGTACATGTCTTCCTGCCAGCAATATCCTCAGCCTGTTTACTTGAAGGCTCACTTGACAAGGACAGAGGACATGGCCACTAGTTTTTTTGTTTTCCTTTTCTGTCCCTTAAAAACATTCCCCATAAGAAGTACATGAGAAGATCACAACTGATAGTCTAGAGAAAAGTCACTCTCTGATGAATATTCTTTATGCACTTGTCTGTACGCACGTCTTTGGCAATCTCCTTAGGCTTGCTTTCCTAACAGTGAGTTAATCAAAGGATAGTGCCAGTTTAACTTAAGACTCATGGGTCAGTGATGGGATATATCCACTTATTCCCTGTCTGGAAGGGATAACTGTTCTTATCCCAAAATAAGAACGGTCCCCAACACTGGGTGTTCTATATCATTTTAATCTTTCCAAAAATACACCAGAATGATCATACTACAGCTGATTTTTTTGGCTTTTATTAAATGCTAGTGAAAAGTATAATTTGATATATTTTAATCAAATTTGCATATATTTATTTTTTGCTAATGTAACGCTGATACATTTTCCTTAGTTTTCTTCTATATTTGAGAAATATTGATATTTTGTCTGTAATATGTGTTGGAAATATTTTCCAACTTATTCTTTACCTGGGTCACTATCTTATTTGTTTAGTTTTTAGAAAAATTGTCTCATTAATGGTATTTGAGTTTATAAAGATGAAGGTGGATTTTTTATTTTATTACAGTAGAAAACAGGTAACAAAAAGCCTTCCAGTGCACTCATTTTTTTAAGTGAGGAGCAGTGGTGCTAACTATTGGCAGCCGTTGTACAAGTGAGCACCACACAGATTGCCTAACTGAAACACTGCATCCCTTAAATAACAGCCCCCAACCACTGGCAACCACAGTTCTAGCATCGAAGACATTTTATTTGCTTTCTAATAATGTTAGCCAGAGTCGTCAGGCTTCTCTCTTATGGTTTAGCTCTTGTGAACATAAAAACAAATAATTGAAAAGCAAATGCCCATTTCCTGACACACAGGTAACAAAAGGAAGACACGGCTAGAGGCTCCTGTGCACCCCTCCTCTCACTGCCCTAAGTGTATCCCGACTCTCATGGTACCCACCCCTGTACTTAGTGCATCCCCTGTTTATGCCTCTCTAAATCAGTTAACTTAGTTCTCTTAGTGCCGTCTGAGACATCAAATGTCACCTGTCAGATCCTGCAGTTCATATCAACAATAATAATTTGGAATAGATGAGCTTTCTAAATGAGGTCCACCTCATTCTCCTGTTCATTTGCTGTTAGTGTATTCACTTTGACCATTACAGTGGATATTTAATAGTGTATCATCATGGTGTTGTCATCCACATCTTTGATCACAGATGAGACTCAGCACCTTTTTATATATTCACTGTGACGCATGCATGTGTTCTCTCCCCACCTGTACTGAAAGCCCCTTGACACAGAGGGTCTAGTTCAGAACTCTGGTTTTGAACTTTATGGAACAGTGTCAAACTGGGTATGTTCTATAAAGATTTATTTCTTAGTATCTTCCATAGTATTTTCCATGTTATTACTTATGACTGAAGCATTACTTCATTGTTGTATGCTCCTCCATTGTATGACCATACCCAGTGTGTCTATACCTTCTCTTGTTGATGGACATACAGATTTTAGAAACAAGTATGTGTTTCTTTGTACACATGCATACATATGTCCAGCTTTTCCTCAAATATATGCTAGTGCTGGACTTGTGGGAAGCTGAAATGAATCTCAATATATATATATATATATATATATATATATATATATATATATATATATATATGGCTACAAATACATATCTACATGTCCTCGACAGTTTTCCAAAGTGAACGAACCAATTTGAACTTCCACCAGCTAGAACTGAGATTCCATCACTCGTTATCCCCTTCATTTGCTGTTAGCATATTTACTTTGACCATTACAGTGGATATTTAATAGTATGTCATCATGGTGTTGTCTTCTACATCTTTGATGACAGGTGAGAGCACCTTTTCTTATATTTACTGGCCATTTGCATTTCCTCCTTTGAGAAGTGTTTAATTCTTTTATCTGTTTGTTTGTTTTTTTTTTAAATGGGCTTATTTACCTTTTCCTTGCTTATTATTAAAAGCCTTATATTCTGCACCTAGGCTCTTGGATGGTTATGCATGTTATGATGTCTTCCCATTTGTGCTAGCTTACCTTCCTCCCCCTTTAGAGCATCTTTAATAAATATGATTCTTCATTTTGATACAGTCATGTTATTCTAGCATTTTTCAGAATTGGGTTAGGGTGATCTAAGTGGACTTTTAAAACTTAATAATTCATTTTTTAACTGGAAGCACCAGTATTTAAATGTGCTTATTGTGAGCCTAAATTACTTGGCAGACCTCTTCAAAGGAAATGTCAGTGACAGTCACATCTGTACACCATACATCTGAAGAGCACTTCTGTCATTTCTACAATGAGGTCCCCTGTAGAACACAGCAACTCATTATGGCCCTATTTGGCTCTCTTTCAACAAATGGATCCTGAAGTGTACATGGCTACCTTGTTTCCTGTAACCCCCAACTGTGCGCCATCCTGATCGCCTTATGGAGTTGTGATGCTTGCATATGTCCTTTCCTCACCTGTGCTGGAAGCTCCTTGACACAGAGGGTCTCAAAATGCATCTCCCGTGGTGCTTTGTATCAAATAATCATCTACAAAGGTCATAACAATTTTCAAGGTCCCTGAATATTTAGCTCTTCAAAAGCAAAGCAAAGCATGAGCTCCTTAGATATTACTTTAGGGAGTAACTTGCTGCAGTGCAAATATAGAAAAGATAACTGATGATTACCCAAACCATGTTTCACCAGTGGATATAATTACCTGACTTTTCAAACCTTACTAATAAACAATAAACTTGACCCACACATCTTTGTCCTACCAGATGGCTTTCAGTAAAGATAATGATGCAGCTGGCCACAGATAATTCATGTGGAGAGTCAGTTTGCTTCTCCGCCTTCTTCACTGTTTAAAATATTATCTTCTTCAGTGTCACAAATATGAATATGTATTTATGCTCATCTGCTTCTCAGGTAGAAATGAGTCCTCTGGAAAATGCAATTGAAGTGTTGGAAAATAAGAATCAGCAGCTGAAGACACTGATCAGTCAGTGTCAGACCAGACAGATGCAGAATATCAACCCCCTGACCATGTGCCTGAATGGGGTCATTGACGCTGCGGTGAACGGTGGGGTTTCCAGATACCAAGAGGTGAGGATTAGCAGTCATTGTTTGAGTTAAACAGATACCATTTCTTAGGGCTTTGTGAATTTTTTCTCCAACACACGTACCCGTATCATACAAATGGCCACAGCTGACACAAACAAGATGTTTTAGGAAATATAGAAACTATGTAGTCATTGTGATGTCTGCTTATTCTAGTATGTGATATTTTTTCGATGTGTGTGTGTGTGTGTGTGTGTATAGAAAAATAGTGAGGTCAGCTGGGTTTTCTCATTAAATCTCTAGGGCCAGCCAAATAGTTCAGTGGATTAAAGCACCTGCAAGCAGGCACAGGAGCAAGGGGTTCAATCCCTGGGCCCACTGTGCCAGCCCTACCCTGGGGGCTTGCTGAGATGGCAGTTGACACTGGGCATGGTAGCTCCTGCCTGTAATCGCAGCACTCAGGAGGCTGTAAACAGGAGAATCACAAGTTCAATCTAGTAGTGAGACCTAGAACAACTTGTAGACGTTCCCTAAAATACCAAAAAAAAAAAAAAAAACTCTAAAATAATATCTCTGAGCAAAGACGTTCATTGACATAGAAAGTCTGACCTTGTTTAAAATATGCTTTAGGTGGACTTTGTTTCTGCCCTCTTAGTCTTATACAGAAAGATATAGACCCTGCAGGATGAGGCCATTGTCACCAGACCCAAAGGCAATGCATTTTAGGTTGGTGGTGTTTTTGTTTTTGTTTTTTTTATGGTTCTGGGGGCCAAACTCAGCACCTGGTGCTGGCTGAGCAGGCGCTTAAGCCACTGACCTATATTCCTGGCCTGACATTGCATTTAGGATAGAACACCCTGTAGCTTGTCGACTTGGGTTTGCTCTTTGTTAATTTTACCAGAGGCATTTACTGTGTAATCTCTGGCCTTCCTTGATCAGTCCTTTCCCCGTGTTCCTTTTTGACCAGCCACTCACATAGGAATCATTCTCTCTGTCCCCAGTGCTTATAATCATGTCATCTCCCTAAAGAATGCGAGGTGTTTAAAAACAACAATTGTTCCTTGTTGTTTCACTTCCTTGGTAACCCTGTACTGTCCCCTTGACTTTCTAGGCTTTTTTTGTCAAAGAATATATTCTGAGCCATCCTGAAGATGGAGAGAAAATTGCACGGTTAAGAGAACTAATGCTTGAGCAGGTAAGGACGGCAGAAGCCAATCAGCTTCTCTCTCCTGCCTGGCCAGATGCTCGCTTACCACACACCTGCCAACTGTGATAGCTCAGTAGAAATTCCAGGGGTCCTAGGTTTGGGGGAGGCTGGCCCTCCTGCCTGGGAACTCAGTCTTTTTCTGCCAAGTCTTTCTCCTGCTCCATCCCCAAGCAGTGATCCCTGCCAGTTATCCACAAAGAGAATCCCAGCCTCTAAGCCCAGCTCTACTTGGATGGCGCAACTCGCAACATTACCTGAACAACAGGGCAGCTGCCTAACAGTGGTGTTTCAGCCACAGGTGACTGGGGGCGCTTATATTTAGACCCAGTTCTGCAGCCCCTCCAGTCTCCCACTCCAGGCTCAGCCTCTCCTGTTGCACCTCGGGTGTGCGCTGCCCTCCCCCTCTGCCCCTCACAGGAGCATTCATTTCAGGGTGTTTTTCCCTTATGAAATGTGTTGGCATGGGCTAGGTATCCACACAGGAGTTGCCACAGTCTCTTCTCCTAAGGAAGGTTCTGTATGTTTGACCTTGAGCTTCCAACATAGTTTTCATAAGCCACAAAGATAATAAAGCCTTGTGTTACTATGGTGTTTTCTTCCCAATATACAAAATTGGTTTTCTTTGAACCACTTTAGCATGGGCATTTTTAAAATGTAAAACACAGCTGTCATTCAAATCAGATGAATTTTACACTATTGATATCAGCACAAAGGAATGTTGTATGTTTATGTTCATTTTGTTTTGGGTCCTCACAACCAGAAAACCTATGCTTAAATACGGCCTGCTTCCATGTTGCATTGTAAGTTTTCAGTTAACGATAATCTCGCCTCAGGTGAACCTCATTGGCTACAACACTACCACTGCACAAAGCTCTTATTGCATTATAATAAACAAATATAATATCTTTAAACAAAAATAAGAAACATGGCAACTGTTGCAGAAAACCTGTATACTTCCTTCATCCCTGACAGGTTTTAAAAATCTATGGGAGGGATGGCAACCACGGAAGAACCTGACAGAGGCGAGGAAGATGGCATGAGAGAGAGGTTGCCATCTAGAGAAGGGTTCCCTGAGGGCATCTGCCTGGTGGAGCCTCCTAACAAGGAGGTAGCACCTGCCTCCATTCCTGGCCCCATCCTGGGATGGCAGCAAGGGGCCAAGGGATTGAGAAAGAAATGTAAGATCTAAAACATCTGGGAAGGAATCCTGGTAGCAATCAAAGAGGAAAGCCAAAGCTTTGGAATCAGACAGACCCCCCTGTCCAAATTGCCCTGTGCTACTGTATGCAGGGCTTCTGTGATTCTTTGTTCCTCACCTGTAATGTGCTAATTGTTCGTAACTTTTTGGATCCAGTGGGTTAGCAATAATGCATGCAAGGTGCATAGCACGGTACTTGGGCTGACACAGACCTTCCTGAAAGATAATCGTTGACATGAGTTTTTTTTCCTTCCTTATGTTATTAAGGCTCAGATTCTGGAATTTAGCTTGGCTGTGCATGAGAAGTTTGTACCTCAAGATATGAGACCCCTTCACAAAAAGCTGGTTGACCAGTTCTTTGTGATGAAGTCAAGCCTAGGAATTCAGGTGTGTACTCTTAAGTGTCCACAGTGGGGCAGTCTGTGTCCACTGCCATTCGCCTGTTCTTAGCAAGAGGATAAAGTATTCAACAGTGACATCTTTTGGTTTTTCTGCCAAACTACAGCTTGTGCTAGATAATAAAATTGCATTGTGTTCCGTTTGCCATGGTTACCTTTTATGAAAACAAAAATGTGAGAGAAGGCTTATTAATACTAGAACTTACTGTAGTAGATCCCTATATAAAGGTTTCGTGGCATTCATGCTGTGTCTAGTGTATTAAATAGCTCATCAGTTAAGCTGCCCAAACCTTACTGTCATAAAATGCTTTCTTCGTGTCATCAGGAGTTCTCCACTTGTATTCAAGCCAGTCCTGTCCATTTTCCTAATGGAAGCCCCCGAGTGTGTAGAAACTCCGCACCTGCTTCCATGAGCCCAGATGGTACCAGGGTAATTCCTAGACGCAGGTAAGTCATGTTCTGAACTCCCTCACAATTGGGCATCCCCATGAGATGATCTGGAGCGAGCCTCTCAGTCTTTATGGCTCAATTTGTCAAATATGCTATTTCTTAATGAAATAATTAACCTGCAAGGCAGCTGTAGACATCTGCCACTGATAAAGCAGACACAGCATGAAAAATAAATAAGCTCCAACATTTGATTCTATTGAGGCAAACTGGAGACAACAGAGTGGGATGTGTGTGGTTTTTCCCCCATTGGTTTTATTCTATGCCAGCAAGTGATAAAGAACAATTCTGAGCCTAAGTTAATGACCATTTTTTCTCCCCCGAAACAGCCCATTAAGTTACCCAGCTGTCAACCGATATTCTTCCTCCTCACTGTCCTCCCAAGCTTCTGCTGAAGTAAGCAATATTACAGGGCAATCAGAAAGCTCTGATGAAGTCTTTAACATGCAGGTACTTTACTAGCTTTTTGTCTGCTCGTGTTCCTTCCCTTTCTGTCTCCATCACGGGAGTGTCTGTTCGTTCTGCTGTGCTCATGAACAGACCTTCAAGCAAGAACTTGACTAAGGACAAATCTTGAAATACTCTCATTGTTTCACTGGTGTTTTGGAATCTGCAAAGTGGTTTCTCTCTGAACTACCCACCCATTTAAAAAGGCAAGAGCAAGCAGTGCCAAGCAGGTGCACTGTGCAGGTTCAGCTCTGAGGGCCACCTCGGCTTGCTCCCTTGGTCCTGGCCTCTTCAGGGGTGCTACGCACATGAGCTGCCTCTTAGCATCTCTGGCAGTGCCATTTGAGAAGACATAGGTGGAGAGGGTCCATCATAATATTTTCTGTACTTGTGTATGTATCAGAAGATTTCCATCATAAAGAAATTAATTTTGCCAAAGCTAGTTTTCAGGCATTTTAGAGTGAATGTAAGTCTTGAAATAAAACATTTTCTTTAGCCCCTGTTAACAGCATTTCAGATAGTTCAGTAAGTTCCCCACCCCTGTCTTTGCACAAGGGGTACAATACATATTTCCAAATCTATACTCGGAGCACATTTTCAGTAAGGAAAAGGCAGGTCACATGTCTTTTAGAAGCACTCCCTACACCTGCCCTAACCGGAAGTCTGTCAGACCACACTTCCTTCAGGGAGCAGCTGCTGTTACAGAACCACAGCTTATAACGCTGACAGTGGTGAACATGTTCCTTATCATAGGAAGAACCTCAGGTTCCTAGTCAGCTATAGGCAGCTCCCCTCACAGTTTGTAGGCTTTGCTGTATCTCTAAATGACACTTTCATTTTCTGTTTTGCCTTTTGGCTATTTGGGGGAGAAAGAGATTTTGACAGTTTTGTTTTGAATATGTCAGCACCACATGAAACCTCTTGGCCCTGGACACTAATGGCTTCCTTCATATTTCCAGCCAAGCCCATCTACCTCAAGCTTGAGTTCTACTCATTCTGCTTCACCTAATGTGACAAGTTCTGCTCCGTCAAGTGCCAGAGGTCAGTGGCAGGGGGGCAGGGGACTGCGCATGCCCAGAGGACCTTCCAGCCTGGGAACTGTGGCTTCAGTTTCCCAGACTAAGCAGCTGCCATAGCACTAGGGCCTGCTCCTCTGACCAAGCCCAGCACTGCCTCCTGGCTGATGATTCTTCTTGCTTTCTCTCCCCAGCTTCTCCTTTGTTGTCTGACAAACATAAACATTCCAGAGAAAACTCCTGCCTGTCCCCAAGAGAGAGACCATGCAGTGCCATTTATCCAACACCTGGGGAACCTTCTCAGGTACAGCTTGTGAGTGCAGAAAATAAAAAGCTGGAGAGTCTAGGGTTGCCTTCACAGCTCTGCACAGGCACACTGCAGCTGCCCAAGGCACCCGGATGGGCAGTGTCAGACCACAGCCAGCTGGGTGAAGAGTCTAGTCTGTTTCCTGCTAATTGTCAGGGATTTCTCTGTGAGCCACAGAGCTGGTAGGGTGCATGGTTGTTACCTGTACAGGAAAGCTGGTGGGGAATGGGAATCATCTATCTCCAGAGTCTTTGTTCTGACTATGTTTCATTGTTGCTATGGGAACACCACAAGGGGGAGCTGCTGAATGAATTGCCTGAGTGTTTGCATGTGTATGTAGCAGAAATCCAGGGGATTCCTTCTAGTAACAAAAGAGAAGGTGGGTGGTAGGATGCCCATACTGTTTCGAGGGGAACTGGGCTTTAAAAAGACCCCTCATTCTGAGTGGCAGTAGGGCCAAGGGTTTGGCCCCTTCAGCCCTTTGAGAACACTGAAAGGAATGACAATGATGATGTATGTATAACTTGTCATTTACTGGGTTATTTGCAACTGATGTAGGAGTGGAGAAAAGAATTATTTCTACTCCATCTAATGACTGTTTTCCTGTACCATCCTGGCAGACGTTGGTCACTACACCTGGAAGAGGATGGGAGTGAGTGGGATTTGCATGATTGGTTTATCTTTATTGACTGTGTGATCTTCCCAGAAGTCCCAGGAAACCTCCTCTCTGCACACTGATGTCTTACAGTAATTGTACCTGAGTGGTGTGGCTGGAGCACTACCCTGATTTGTCACTCAGTGTTGTGAGGGGATTTCACAGTTGGTTCCATCTGCTCAGCAGGAACATGTGGCCAGCTTGGGGAAGTGGGAAAGCCTTCCCTGATTAGCCTCCTGCCTTTTCCGCTCTGGGTAAAATTGGAATCAGTGTCTATCTTGCCAATGTTATGCTACTGGCACTTTTTCTGCTAGCCTATTTGGTATAGGCACTCCAAACTGGCATATTTGCAGATTAAAAATTATAGAATGTTAACCATTTTATGGGTTTTTTTTTAACCTGATAGAGGATTTGAAATATGAAGGAGTTAAAGCTCATTTGGTACAGACTGAGCTGTTGTTTTTCCTTTCATTTCATTTTGCCTCCCTGGCATTTTTATTTATAAAGAACACCATATCTCAATTCCTCCTTGCTATTTTGTCATGTTTTATTATAAACATTTATCCTTAAAATGCTATGTTCTTTTCCTCAAAAGCTAAGGCTCATCTCTTTTCTCTTTAAATATAATTTTTTGTTCCTAGGCTCATCATACCGTATAAACAATTTGTTTAACAAAGTGTTTCAATAAGAAGCTAATCACATCATTTTCTACAAGGTGTCGGGTGTCCTCATATCATATCATAAAGACAGACTCTTGTCCCTTTCCAGAGGATGCTGTTTAATCATATTGGAGATGGGGCCTTGCCACGCAGTGACCCAAATCTTTCCGGACCTGACAAAGGTGAGTGCAAACCAGCCCCTCATTGGTCGTGGAATGTGGAGGGTTTGTTTTGTCCTCATTTTCTCCAGTCTTCTGTGTGTCGTGTGGGAGGTAGGGCTCCAGGTTGTTAGTGATCAGGGCAAGTTTGCTCTGTAAGGAATGAGTGAAGGAAGGACGGTGAACCATTCGTTACCTGTTCCCTTGTGAGATTTTCCTAGAGGAACTGAGCACCTCAGGAACACCTCTGTTTAATGATTTTTTGCTATCATTCAGTAAGTCACCCAGGCCATGCCTGCTTTTCATTAAACAAGGATGCCAGTTAGGGTATTTGTTCAGCACAATGAAAACTGGGACTCCCTAAATTGATCCTCTGGTCCCCATCTTTTGTCTCCCTTACAAAGCACATTCACCACCTCATCTGTTGTTTATAGTGACTTAGATGTGGCTCTTGCACAATTAAATACTGTTAAAGAATTGCAACCCAGTGCATAATGGAATGTGCCCTGCCTTGAGGTCACACTCATTGGACCCAAGAACAAAAATCCATGCACAGCAATAAGTGGTCAATTAGCATTAGTCTTTGCAGCACAGCAGAAGATGAAGAGCAAGTAAATGTTACTTCCTCAACTGTGGGGGTAGCAGTTCACAGCAAGCCATCCATTCACCTCCCTCAGGGTCAAACCTCAAAAACAGGGGCAGCCCACGGGCCAATGAATCAAGAGTCCCTAGTGAAATGTCCCAGTAAAATGCACTTTAATTGCCATCATTAGGAACTAGACTATATTGTCATTTGGCTACTCTGATACATTAACATTAAAACTTTCCAAAGGGAGATGAAAATTAGTGAGACCTTGGCTGAAATTATTTTAAAGCACCGATTTAGCCTTCATGTTACAAGCACTGATTTCTGCCAGGAGGACACAGGAACATGCTATTTTCCGCCATCCCTTCTACCAAGGAAAACCACAAAGTAAATTAAAAAGGAGTGGACAAAGAGTATTTCAAGAGTAATTCTGCCCCGTTCAATCCAGAAGGTATGGTAGAATGGAAAAATGTGGGAATCCTCCACTTGTCCATGAGGTGGCAGTGCCTGTACAGGGAGCAAGCTCCTGCACTCCAGGGCTGGACGTTGTCACTTCATCGCAGTGACTGTCACTAGCCTTGTGTGTGCTGCCCTCACTCCTAGTGGGGCTGCATCTTAATGATGTGGAGCAGACAAATCCCAAAATAAGAACACATTCAATATTCTACATTATTTTCTTAGGACATGCATCAGTGGGATATACATCAATTTCAGGAGCAAGAGTCCTTTCTTCAAGGAGTCAGTCAGTGAGATGGTGTGGCCAGCCATTCTTTGCCAGGAGTTCTGCCAAACAGTTGAAATATCAGCATGCCATTGCCTTCTCCCTTGTAGGATCTACTTGTCCAGAAATTTCCACTAAAAGCCAAATTTCAAAGTAGTCCACTGACTCTTCCATCTGTTCTCAACTATCCAAACACATTTGTGATTTCCAAAAAGTTTCTACACTCTGATGTAGAGATTGGTTGTTGTGTTTGGCAGCTTGAGGGAAATAAAAAGATGAGCCATAACCCAATGAAATGTCCACTCTGTATGGCAGCCAGTTTAAGAGAGGTTTAGTGTTGAGATCTTGTTGGGTGGTGTTTGCTTTTTAGTCCAGTTGATCTTTTCATTCGGGATAATTCTGACTCTCTCCTAAGATCTCAAGTACTCGAAGGGCAGAGCTGGACCATGTGTTTTTAGCTGTGTTATTCCCTTCCAGCTGTGAATCCCACCCCTAGCAGCTGGAGCCTGGACAGTGGGAAGGAAGCCAAGAACATGTCGGATAGTGGGAAACTTATCTCTCCCCCTGTCCCTCCAAGACCCACACAGACTGGTGGGTATTTGAAGCATTTGAATAATCATTTTTATAAAAGTATCTTTTATTGACCGCTCCAGCTTGTCCTGAATTCCTCAGACAAAGGTAGGCATTTGGTTTCTGAGGTAAAAACTCTGGTAGCTGCATAATTTGTTGACAGTGTTCTCCCCTTGTGTTCCACAGATTCCCACAGGGGTCTGTTCCTAGTAAACTCCGCAGGCAGACATGGTGAGGTGCTGCCCTGTAAGCGCCACCTTGGCCTGCTCCACCTGGGTCACTCCCACCTCCATTCTTCTGTGCTTGCACCACTTGATTCTTACCAGGCTCTGTTAACTCTGCTGCTTTCCTTGGTCTTATTTAGGACTGTGGCCAAGGCTCAACTCACCTCTAAGTAGAACTTAACTAACAGTGGCTGTGATGGGCTCTGGCACGATAGTGTTCTGCTGCTTTGAAAGGCCTGCATTTGAGGGTGGCCTTTCTCACAGGGTTTATGGGGGGCACTGCATCCCCTAGCAGCACAGCAGATTCTCAGCCTAACCCCAGACCTACTGAAGCAGAACTTTAATACTTCAGAAACAAGGCCTAGAATCTGTGTTTCTGAAACCCTGTAGGTGATCATTCTGCTCATTAGATTCTGAGAAGCACTGAAAACAATTTCTTCCAAGGGAATAGTTTAGTGGGAGAGAGCATGCTCAGCTTCTGTGAGGCCCTGAGTCTAGTCCTCAGTGCCCAAAGGAAAAGAAAACTTTCTTTGTGAGTTTATAGCACTCTACATACTTTCCTGCTGAACAAGCCATCTGCTTGGCTGAGACACTTTTCTGAGACTGCCCGCTCTTGTAATGGGGAAAGCCCTGTCAGCACTCACCTGTGTCTAAGGAAACTTGAAGCTTTCCAAATGCAACTGGCCTAAAAACAAGAGGAAATATGACACTATTCCCTTTCATGGGCTCTTCAGGCCCCAATCATTCATATTTCACTTGCTTTCCTCTAACATCCCTCTCCTTTTTTCTTTTTTACTAAGAAAAAAAAAGCTGACTTTATCTTTTTAAAAATAAACTACCTGCCACCCAATTTGTTCTAAACTCCTCAGAGTTAAAAGTAAAGTCACCAGTAGTTTGGAAAGGCCTGTGAGGTCTTGAAACAGAGCAATAAATAACATTAAGCTTATTGATCATCTACATTACTGTCTCAGCATAATTGCCGGAGATTAGGATTCCCGGCCAGGTTATTTGTATTTCGTTCATGACTTTCACATTTTCAGCTGCCTCAATTTTAAATCTCACTGCATCTCTGAAAGGCATGTTTAAGGAATCACTATTAACAGCTGTTAAGGAATAATAATATTGATGGCAGGCATGTTCCTAAGCTGGGTTCAACTTGAAAACAAGAATACTGCTGGAACTGCTCTAGGGCTATAGCAGAACACTTTTTCCAGAAAACTTTCTCTGTGACCAGGCACTTTGACTGAGACTGCCAGCAGAGCTGAGTGCCTCAAGGGGAACACGAAACTCTGAATCTCTTAACACCCCAATCAGGACTGACTTCTCCACACATACACGGTTTTCTTCCATAATCTGCACTCCCCATGGTTGGGGCCAGAGTGCTCCCGCTGGCCAGGCGACACATCTGGCAGCTGGTCCCAGCATGTCAATAGAGACTGCAACCGCAGGACATGACAATAGACCCTCCCTCCCACTCCTGTAGGACACAATTAACCTGGCAGGGCTGCTGTCCCTTCTGCACTGATTGCTCTCAGTCTGTCCTGATGTCTTCATCTGTGGTCACTGTTGTGAAGCTCTGTAGCCATCTGTCTTTCTTCTTTCCAGCCTTTCTGTGGTTTCTTCATGTGTTATAAACCTCACTGTGACAGTGTGGTGAGTGGCAGCTAATGACAGGGTGACGTACCCTGAATTCACTGAAACCTTTCTGTGGAATTGGGAAATGTGGCTTCACTACCGCTTAGTGATTGTGTTCTGGGGGCTTTTGAGAGTATGGGGAGGTGTGAAAATGGAAGCTGATTCAAGCTGTTCTCAGGGGCCCGTTCTGACTGCCTGCTCGCTCTGCCCAGGCCAAGGCAGCAGCTCTCTCTCATGGTCTTCCCTGGCCTTTCTCACCTAAAAGTGCCTTGCAAGACAGAGATCAAGCAGTAGAGAAGCATCTAGACTTTCAGGGGAAAAGAAAGGCCAGTTTGGGGCCCTGTCACTTTGGTCAAAGCATCATGTATAAACCAGTAACTTCACCAACTGACCCCCATCCTGGTAACCCCATCCCATGAGAGGAATCTCTTCAGATGGACATTGTTTAGTATCTCCCTGTCCTCCCAGACACACCCCATAGCCTTGTTCAGGAGGTCCTGGTACCAGGTCATCCCTCTGCATTAGCATTGATGGATGGCCAACAGAATGAGTTTTCTTAACTGAAATGTTGTCTCTCTCTGTCCACAGCTTCGCCTGCAAGACACACAACAGCAGTCTCCCCCTCACCTGCTGGGCGGTCTCCATTGAAGGTACAGGCCCTTCTGAGGAGGAAGCTAGAGCCTGATCCAGGTTTCCTTTTTGTCTTAGACCCATCTCAGGTACATTGAGAGGTACATCCTGTTGCATAGACGAGACAAAAGAAATTTGAGACAATGACAGGAAATAAATCTGGATTTTTCCCTCAAGGATCTTCCTTTGTGAATGAGTTTTTTAGATTATTACCTTTATTCTCCAAACTATAGCAGTGAGACCCTTTAACTTAGAATCAGTATATATACTGAATCAGGAAAGAAATGGGCCCACAATGTCATTCCTAGGACATTTTCAGTCTGGTCTTACAGTGTATAATACATCTCAGACACATAGACACTTAGACTGAAAAAGTCAGTAATCAAGATCTACTAAAGAGCCAGGGAGATAGCTCAGTAGAATAAGCACTTGCCTGGCAAGCGCAGGGTCCTGAGTTCAATCCCCAGTACCGCAAAAAAAAAAAAAAAAAAAAAAAGATCTACTAAATAAGGCTGGCAAGATAGCTCAGTGGATTAAGCTCCTACTTAGACAAGAGCTGGCATGGCAGTTCAATCCCTGGCACTATGTGCTATGTCGGCCCCACCCCTGGGCACTCTGAGCTGGCCACTGAGACCATGCTTAGTTGCGTGTAATGGCAGCGCTGGGGAGGCTGAAAATGAAGATAGCTGTGAATCCAAGCCTCATAGTGAGACTGTATACCAAATATATATATATATATATATATTTTAAAAGTCTACTAAATAATCTTATGTAGGGTTTTGTTTTTGGCCTTTATCTAGTCTGATCCATTTTGACAAAGCCAGATGCAATTTTCTCTCTTAATATTTTTATGCCAAGGATATAATTTTTATTAGAAATACCTACTTGATCATGAAAAACAAGATGATAAAATAGATTTTAAAATTTTCTGAGAACAAAAGTGGAAAGCTTTAAAGGTCAAACATTAGGTTGGCAGGTACATATGGGGTATTTAGCATCTTTAAATACACATATCCCTCTTGAAAATAAAAGAGTAATATTTATTTTCCAACCAAATTGAATCAGACTGGCTGCAAGGCGCATCTGGGCTGTGAGAGGTTGGTGTTCAGAGCTGTAGCACCAGAGGCAAATCCATGGAAGTAGGTATAGAAGGAGCAACCTCACCCCTAAGTGCCTGAGAGTTTACACGCCTCATGTCTTCTTGTTGATGAGATAGTTCTAGCTAATGTGAAAAAGACACATTAGCCTCCACAAATACACAGGGGCAACTTGTGGTCTGATACATCTGTGCTGTTAAGGATGATGCTGGCAGAAATTAAGAATCTGGGGAGCACAGCAAAAAGAAGAAGAAAATTGCAAGGGAATGTGATTTCATTTGCATTGCCCAAATTTCTAATGTAGAAATTCACTGGTAAGTGCAGCTTACTTGCAAGTGCTGTTGTCATTCTGCGTTGCAACTGTTGTCATCGAGTGTGTATGACAGCATTTGCTTGGAAGCCACTTTCCCCCTTCAAGGAAAGGAGAGAAAGGTGGCTTTTCCACCTCTCTGCCTTTACCTTCTCCCAGAGAGCTAGTGCCCATTGTCATTTAGTTATTGTCTGTGTTTTTCAGTTTGATTTTGTAGAGTAACAGTAAGACAATAAGTAGTCTAAGGGATTAATTATCAAAAATAAAAAGAACTGAAGAACTGAAAATGTTCGAGGAACTATTATATCTCACATGCTAGCATTATTTTTCAAATGAGAGACCAAAGGGAAGCTAACCTAGATGAATTAGTTAACATTTCTCAGTTCTGCAGAACATTAATCTTATTTTGTGTTTTGTTTTGTTTTGTTTTGTTTCGCTTTGCTTTGCTTTGCTTTGTGACAGAGTCTTGCTACCTATTGGAGGCTGACCTTGAGCTCACTTATGCAACCCAAGCTGGCCTCCAACTCACCTCAGCCTCCCAAGTGCCAGAGTTACAGGCATGTGCCGCCATGCCAGGCATGAACGTTAGTTTTTTAGGACAGTAATAAGTGAAAACTTGATCTGTGGTCAAGTAAGTTTAGAAAACCCTGGAGTTAACAAAGTTATTCTTCGGTTTCTTTTTGTACTATTTAGCATACTAATACTTTAACGGTTAGCATTTCCCAAGCAGGAGCTTCTCTTCCCAACACCTAGAATTTGTCAGCTCAGCCAGTGGAGGGAGCAGCGCACTCAGACGCCAGGTGGCGCCAGACCGCTGAATACAGTAAACGAATGCATGAGACTGCGGATGGTGACAAACTGAGGCATTTGGGTCCCATTTAAAGGGACAGACCTTGCTCTCCATCAGAACATCATCTCTATTCAAGAATTTGTGCTCTTGTAGAACTTCAAGTTCTTTCTGAAATGCTAGAAGTCATTATAGTTTTATTTTTTTTATTTTTATTTTTTTTTTTTTTTTGTCTTTTTGAGACAGGGTCTCACTATGCAGTTCAGTCTGGCCTTAAGCTCACTTTGTAGCTCAGGCTGGTCTCGAACTCACAACAAACCTCCTGCCTCAGCCTCCCGAGTGCTGGGATTACAGGCATGCGCCACCATGCCTGGCTTCATTATAGTTTTATAATGAAGTTTCCTATTTTAAAACATTAGCAACTCAGTTTTGTTTTGTTTTGTTTTGTTTTGTTTTGTTTTGTTTTGTTTTGTTTTAAAGCACAACAAATGAAAGAGGTCCAGGGCCGCCATTCTGCAGCCTTGGCACTGGGACTGGGCTGGGTCAGAGGGAGCAAGCGCCAGATCCTCCTCTGGGGGGCGATGATCGCCTGGGCTTCTGGCCACCCGCGTCCAGTCCCGAGCTCCTGAGCCCACTCTCTGCGGGACTGGAAACGCAGAGTGGCCCCCAGAGCTGTCGTCCCCAGTCTCTACTGGGCCGAGGCTCAGGGCTAGGGGCAGGCTCGCGGCCTCTTGCTGTACGTGAGGCAGGGAGCAGCTCTGGAGGGCGGCCTGGTGCCGAGGTTCTGGCTGCCTCTGGGGCCATCTGTGACCGCACTAGTGATCACAGTGGTCAGCAGGCTCCTCCTCTGGAGGCTCCGTCTAAGATGAGGGCGTGGCCGTGACCATGCATGGTTTCCCGCGGGCCCTTGCAGCAGCCAGCGCTCTCCGTGGCCCATGTCCCTTGTCGTGACCTGGGTTAGGGCCACCGCCGGGTCCCGTGCTTTAGGGCTGGCGCGGGACGGCTGGGCAGGGGAGCCGGTCAGCCTGCCCTGACTCCTTTCTCTCTGGCTCAGGGCTCGACACAATCCTTCACGCCCTCACCTGTGGACTACCACCCCCCGGGACTGACCTCCAACTCCCCGGTGCTGTCGGGCAGCTACAGCAGCGGCATCTCCTCCCTCAGCCGGTGTAGCGTGTCGGAGACCTCGGGCTTTGAAAGCCAGAATGCCGAGCCAGCGACGGTGCCCGGCTGCAGCGGCCCAGAGGAGCCAATGCGCAGGGAGAGCAAGACGCCGCCGCCCTACAGCGTGTTCGAGCGCAGCCTGCGGCGGCCCGCGCCGCTGCCACACAGCCTGTCCATCCCCGCGGCCGCGGAGCCCCCCGCGCTGCCGCCCAAGCCGCCCGCCGCGCGGGCCGCGCCCCCGGAGAACGGGCCGCGCAGGACCGAGCCCGGCCCGCGGCCCCGGCCGCTGCCCCGCAAGGTCTCGCAGCTCTGAGCCTGCCGCGGCCGGCCGTGGTTTCCCTGCCGTTTACAGAACACGAAGTGTGATGAGAAGATTCTTAGCTAGGCACTTTAATAACGTACTCAGATCTCTCTGTCGGTGAATGGAATTAAAACTTGCTTATTAATATGATATTGCACAGTATTAAAATTAACTGATCCCAAACGTCAGAGGTTGCAGAAAGTACGACTGGATCTCATTAAAATGTTTCTCAATGGAAGGTGGTAAAATAGTGATAAAGACTCCTTTTGTATCTTTTTATGTTCACTTTTTTACATAGTTTAATTCTAAACCCAATACGATATTGTCAAACAATGCCATGTGTGATAATGTTGTATACTTTTTATCGAATACTTGATACTCCAAGAAAGCTTATTTGGCAGTGCACATCCTGATACAGTGGTCCTTACTTCCTAAGCCTTCTGTAAAGAAGGCTCTTACTGGGAGCAGAATGATCACCGCACATCCTCAAAAGTAAAGGTTAAAGCAGGCCACTTAGTACGCTTATGGGGTTGCCAGGGTTGGGACTGGAGATTTGTTCTTGAGACAAGATGCTTCTTTAAGGTTGCTTTTGGCGTTTGACAGCTGTCTGCATTCTCTACTTTGTGAACTGGTCGCTAAATGCTTTAGTACCCTGACACCACGCTATCTACTGTATTTCATTTTCAAGGTGCAATTTGCTTTCTGAGTTCCAGTCAGATTAAGTAAGAGACCCCAGAAGAAATGTTTACTTGAATTTTGTGCTTCCTTACTTGATAGTTTCTTATATAAAATGTGTCATTGAAGAAGAACAGATGTTCAAGTATTAAATAGGCACAAATAACTATGCCCCATGGACAAGAATTCAGGAATCAGTACAGGACAGTATTAAATCAACAGCATAGATGAAGAAAAAAAACCTTAACGACAATGTGTTAGGCGTGATGAAATGGCAATAGGACATTCAGAAGGCAAGGGCACTAACTTTCAGTCCCCACAACTCGCCATCTTAGTGGCAGAGCTTGTCTTCTCAGCTGATCCCGTGGTCCTCCTACAGGAGGACCATGGCCCAGATGGTTCTAGCTTGAGTACTGCAGCATAGCGTCTTAGATCTAGGTAGGCACGCTGATGTCCCAGTTGTAGGAGTGTGGGAAAAAGCACCTTGTATGTAGTAATGTATTTTGTATCTTTGTTTTATCTTTTACTGACTGTTTATAACACTGAATTGACAATAGATACGAACTCTTAAATATTTTCCCTCTTTTGTTGGGAAGCTCATTTTAGTTTAACTGTGTTTGTTTTTGTTCATAGCTTACCTAGAAGGCAGTGACCACTTTTTTATATTCTCTTAATGAAACCATTCAGCAGGCATATGCTGTTGAGGCTGGTTATAGAGGTTTTCTATAATAAATGTTCAAGTATTTTTGTACATAACTGGTTAATTTTAATAAGATATACCATTATGTGTAAAAAAGGAAAAATAAAAGCAAACAGTTGTGGATGCAGTATGATTGTTATAACTATGCCAAATACTTTATGTATGGAAAAAGAATATTTGTACATATGTGCTTTTAACAATAATTCTGCCATATTGACTTTACAATTTTGAATGTCAGAAAAATTAATATATGTTAAAATATTTATGTTTAGTGAAAGTATTCATAATTCAGGAAAAGAACATATGAATTTTAGCTTTGTATCTTGCAAGTTTTGCAGTTGGAGATTTATTGAACTAGCTTTTGCTTTTGATTATAACACTTTGTGTTTGTAATCATATATATATATATATGT
Source organism: Ctenomys sociabilis (assembly GCA_004027165.1). Taxonomy (NCBI): domain Eukaryota; kingdom Metazoa; phylum Chordata; class Mammalia; order Rodentia; family Ctenomyidae; genus Ctenomys; species Ctenomys sociabilis. The sequence goes on along the minus strand of PVKA01010118.1, from coordinate 44,955 downwards.
ACGAAGCTCCATATTTCTGTTGCTTTAAGAAGTAAAATCCCCCATTTAAATAAGAGAACATGCATAAAATAACAAAACTTCTTCGATTTCTTTTTTCTGTGTAATTTAATAGATTTCTTGACTAGTGCTTGGGCACAGAATAAATCAGTGTTATTTGCTCTTGAAGCCATTTTTTAAAAAAGAAATTGGCAGTGAACAGTTGAATTTATCATGTGTGTATATTTCTAAAGCAGCTACATGGCAGAACATTTCAGGAGATTTTGTTAGCTCAGATGTTCATGTTGGTTGCTGCTGAATGGTAAATATTAAATAAAGTTACCAGAGTAATCTTAATAGCCCTGTCTTTATTTCTGTCTTTTACCTAGAGTAACAGCTGTGTAAATGTCTTGATCCAGTCAGCGCAAGGTTTAGATTTCATTATCAAGAAGTCCTATTTTGTTGTTTTCCCTGGATTGGTATACTTTATTCTTCCTCAGCTCATTTATGCCCCTGAGAACAATGTTAAAAAGGTAAAAGCTTGGGTTACCATCCTGTGAAAAGGCAGCGTTTACTTGGGTGGCTGGATGTTAGCTGGCCAAAGGAAAGCCAGATTAACGAAAAACCATCGAAGTTACACTAAACAGCTGACTGCCAGGCAGACAAGGGAATCTTGAGGCTGCCTTTGCCAGCTGGGACAGGCTCATCTGTTTGCCAGCTTCTCTCCTTGGGTTTCACAAAATGAAGAGAAATGTATTTGATGATTTAGCAAAACCCCAACAAGATTTCTATTAACATAAGCTTGGCTTTTAATTTTGAGAAATCACGTCTATGCTATGTTAGGTTGACAACATCTGTGTAACTAACTGCTAAGGAAACCACTGTCTTAAAATTCCTGACCCATCAAATGCAAAAGCCCATTTAAAGGTCATTGTCAATGTACTGATTGTTTCTCAGCATGAAGTGATTTTTAGAGCATATTTATTATGACTGAGGCCATCACTAGTCTAAGCCTACAAGCATAATAGCTCAGCTTCCTATGCAAGCTTCTCTCTGGATTGATAGTGATTGCTCTGCAAAAGACAAAAACCTTAAGTTGCATAAGGCCACCTAGATTTGCCCTTTACACATTAAAAAGTGGCTTGTATAAAAATGGTCTCTGTTAATGATTAAAGTATGCCTTGCTCTTATAAGAAAACCATATCAAAGTTTTGAAAAACACATAGAATAGCAGCTTCTAACATATATAGTTTTTTACATATTCCTTTTGTCTTTTTCTGTATTCATGTATTATGTGGCTTCTCTATATTATTGATTGTTGACTTCCCAAATATCACCAACATAGTCTATACAGAGCTCAGTATATTGCTTTTTGCTCTACTGAGCCCCATCTTTACAGATATGTTAATGTCTCGGACAAGATCATATTCTATGGAAATCTTGGAGTTTTGTTTAAGGTGGGACTTCGAATGAATAGGTATCTGTTAGTATTATGTAAAGACTATGGTGTCTGGGTTTAGGAGTAGTTATTGATTCTTATAGTAGTCAGTGATCTTGATACTACTTTTAATGTTGTCCGCAGGTTATCAGGCATTTCAGACATTTCTGATTCCTGTAACCCTAAAGAAGAATGGATTACGAGGCCTGTGGCTGGTATTGCTCTTTGAAGTTTTGCTTATTGTTCTCAGGCAAGACTAACTTTGTTGGTTGTGGGGAGTGAAGCACCTCGGAGAGAGGCAGACAAGCAAACAGAAACAGGAACAGGACTTGGAGAGGGGCTAACCCATTCCTGGTCTTTGATTTCAGTTCTCAGCATGTGCATTGCACATGACAGTGAGCATAATGAACCTAGAAATGCTACCCTTACTTTTTGTTGAATGTTTACGTTTTGTGAAAAATTTTATTACACCCATGTATAAAGCAAAAAGTATATGCCACAATTTATATAGCCATTTGCCCATTAATGGACATTATTTTATGCCTGATTTTTAGTACCACAAATAGAAGCACTGGGCCGGCCAAATAGCTGAGCAGATTAAAGCACCTGCGAGGAGGCACAGAGGCCAGGGGTTCAATCCGCAGGCCTGCCATGCCAGGCCCACCCCCAGGATTGTGCTGAGCCAGCAATTAAGACAGGGCATGGTGGCACATGCTTGTAATCCCAGGTCATGGGAGGCTGTAAACAGGTGGATCACTACAAGTTGGATCTAGAGGTGAGACCCTGAACATCCTGTAGACCCTTCCCTAAAATGCAGAAAAAAAAGAAAAATAGAACCACCAAGACCTTCTCATTGTGTATAGCTATTTCCATGTTTTGCATTATCTCCTTGAAACAGATTTCACAAAAATTGCAAGGGTAAAGGGATGATGGCTTTTTGATGTTCTCTTATGTAAGATGAGGAAAACTAATTTCCTCTGTACCCTGTGTGCTTCCTAGTAGGGCCCCAATAAATAAGTCAGATTAGAGAAAAACTGAACTCTGTATATGTCATGTACGTGTTAGAGACACCAGGAAAAAATGAGTAGCTCAAAGAAGAGATAGAAGAAAGGCCAATGTGGTGGCCTGAACAGGAAAAAAGTAATCAAAAGCCACGTCTGCTGTAGATTCTAGTCCCTGCCTTGTCCCGATTTGGTCTCCCTTGATTTCTGGTACAGAGGAAGGCCCATTACAAGTGGAGATTTCCTTTATAGACGTGAGTTTCTCTTACAGAAGGGTAACTTCTGTTCTGTTTTCAAAACTTCTCTAGTATCTGCTCATCCTCAAGGTAATCAGCTCAGAGTAACACTTCACCAGTGAGGCCTGCTATGGACTGACTCATTCTGGTGTCTTACAGTCCTATTTTGGGGTTCTGTGCCATATTGTGGTCTCCTATACTAGAATACTGGCAAATTATTTCCCAAAATTATTAGCAATATATTCTTGTGACAATTCTTTTTAAGATTAGAAACTGATGTAATATTTTCTTTAACTTTGCTTAAAATGTGAAAGGAAATACTGTTACAGCAATATTTATCTTACAACATATCTTGATAAAATATAAAATCTGTGCTAAATAAACTGATATCCTGACAAAGAATGAAAAGGTGAAAGAAAATATACTAGGCATTAAGACTTAGGCTAACCCCTGAAAATGCCTAGTCCTAGAAAAGAGGCTGCTAGGAAAACATTTGAAAGTCTCTGTAGAATTTCAGGCCATCTATAGTGTTCTCAACACATGTAGCACCTCCAATTCAGTTTCTCTCTGTCATTCACAGCACAGAAGGAGGCAGACACCTAAATAAGTCCAGCAGCCACAGGAAACACAGCAGTCTTCTCCCTGAGTGAACCATCTCCAAGATGAAGCTGAGGAAATGGCTCATGTTTTGAATTTACTCCAGAAAGACTACACTTCTATAAGAGAATGGGTAAGATAGGCACCTAGAAACCCAAACGATTCATTTCAGAGGGAATGAAAAAATCTTATTTGAGGAAGTAAATAACTATAGTATTAAACTATGTAAGCTACAATTATGCTGTCATAGAAACATAAAACTTATTGGTCTTACTCCATATTAATATTACATACTCATACTGAAAGTAGAACATTATCATCATTCAAATGGAGCCTGTTATTTCACAAAGTCAAAGAAAAATTGTGGACTGAAGGGAGGGAGGTTAAAGGGAAAGTTTTTGTTGGAAAATAAAATTAAAAGGGCTCCCACTGAGGGGTCTCAGAAAGTAGAATACCATGTGATCTCAGTCCAGAACTCCTCGGAGATAAGCAATGCTCTGGGATTTGCCCAGCTTAGAGGATTACTATCACAAGTGGCCACTAGGGTGTAAGATGGCCAACTAGAACTCGGGCTGTCTAAACTAGTTAATCAGCTTCCAGAATTTAAAAAAAAAACTGATTTTTGAGATAAAAGCAGTTCTTGCACTTTTAAGTTCCCAGAAATGCAGCCCTAAATGTGGAAGGGCTGCAACTTAGCCCTGAGTGCTGACCAAGAAACCCCCTTCCTTATGTTAATTTTTATGGTGGGCTGATGGCCCAGCTTGACCTCAGGTACCTTCTCTAGCTAGCTGCTTCTTTGTGAGCTAACTCAACTGTCTTTTACAGAACAATAAGAGGAAAACAAATGTCTGTGCACCAGTAACCAACTGGATCTGGACCTCTGCAAAGCACCTAGAAAACTGGCAGCCAGTGCCTGCTAAGAGGAATGTCTGTACAGGTCAGAGGAGGGGAAGCAGAGGTGTTTCCAGGCCTGGAGGAAAACTACTAGAGCAAAGTCATTGGCTTAAGTCCAGCCAGTTTTCATCTCATTATGCCCTTTGGGATTGATCTAGTGGACTTGCTCCTGCTAACTCTGCTGTTAGGAGCAGCACTAACCAGCCAACAGAAGCAACTGTTACAGAGTTCTAAAAGTAGCTCTGCTGGGTGTTAAATGGGTTCCATGGGTTTACATGTTCTGTAGTTTTTCATGGGTCAACAAGTTCCTTTTGTGTCATCACTGTGCATTGCTTCATTGGAATGCAGGCATCCACCAGTCGCGATGTGACTGAGTACAGAATAAATGCAAAGGATGCTAGGTTGTTTCGCTCTAAGCAGAAAGTGTAATAAATGTACAGTGAGTAGTGAGAGGACTTGGGTCTACAGTAAAGAATTCGGTCAAGTGATCCTGCAAACCATTCTGCCCCCCTTTCACTCTCTGTCTGCACCCCTCTTAGGCTCAGCCCTTATCACATACCACTCCCCAAATCTTTGTTCCAATGAGCAGAAGAGCTGCTGTCCTCATGCACAGAGCTACCCAGCCAGACTCTGACCATCTCATGTGGCCTCGTCCAGTCTTTGCTCCTAGTGCGTAAGTTGGAGCACCTGTCTGCAACCAGTGACCCTTTCTGCAAGCTGTGCTGACGGCCGAGCCTGAAGAAGAGAATTAATTGAGTACTTGCTGACCTCAGACCATATGACAACAGCATTTTTCTGTCTTTCCTTTTTACTCCCTTGTGGTTAGTGACTTTCTAAGCTTAGGAATTTACCAAAAATCAGCGGAATGAACAGGATTAAATTTCAGAACTTCTGCAAGTCACAAAAGAAGCCAAAAGAAAAGAGCAACAAGACTGAAAGAACACCTACAGCAAACAAGACCATGCTAATATCTTTGTTTTTGAAAAATGCATCCAAATTCACTTAAAAATAATTATCAAGACTTATATACCAACACATGTACTTTATGTTTCTTATATGGTCAGTGAAGTTCCCTCAGGGTTTATCTTGTAGTCCTGTACATTACTCTGTAGATCCTTTGTCTGTGTCATCCAATTGGATGAGTCACGGCCAATGCTTGACCAGTTTGCTCTCTGTGAGAGCCTGAGAGAAAGTTTTCTCTCCATACGATGTTGGCTTCTAGTACAATGGTCATCCACCAGGAAAGTAATTATTGAATTTCTGATATAATGCAGGTATAAAAAATAAGATAAGTAAACAGCTACACTCTTAATTTACTGATAAGACATCTGCTATAATAATGTCTGTAAGTATAATATCATGTATACACCTTGTATGATACCAAAACAGCATGAAAACAGTTTGCAATGTATTAATTTATCGAATCTGTCTTGTTAAGGTGTCTTAAAACTGTCTGATTGATATTTGTACTTCAATAAAATAAAAAATAAAGTAAAAAAAATAAAAGATTGCACATATAAATAAAAAAAATTATCAAGACAGTATGAGGATGCCTAATATTAGGAAGGAAAGAAAATATGCTACTAGATAAATAGATAATTTATAAAAGATGACTACAAACAAACATGTGGGAAAATAACCATTCTACTAGTCAGAGAAAAATACAAAAGAGAAGTAACATTTGTTATTTTTGCTAGCTAAATATATACAATCAGAGCATTCAACTGTAGGAAGAATATGATGAAAAGGGTCTGGGGAAATGGCTCAGTAGAATAAGCGCCTCCCTGGCAAGCACAAGGTCTGAGTTTAATCCCCCCCCAAAAAAAAAGAATATGGTGAAAAGTGTATGCACTGATGTAGTTGGAAGCTCAAAGTTATGATAACCTTTCAAAAACTCAATTTGACAGTGTAGACCAACACTCTGAAAATGGTTATGTCCTGTGAGCCAAGCAATCCCATCATTGTACATTTATACTAAGAAAATATTCCAAAGAGGGACACAAACATTTGGAGAATCAGGCAAAATTTTCAAGTAATAAAAATGTTAATAGTAAAGAGGTAGTTACTAAGATATTATTCTTCCAGCCAATAGAATGGCTTGGAAGACGAAGAATATTTTTAAAGATAGATAACAAGGAAAAACTAATTGTATGAAATGCAAAATAGGACATGATTTAAAATATACATAGTTTTGCTGCATCTACATTTGAAAATTTGCATACTTTACATTTTTGTTGTATTTTCAGCAAAGTGATAATAGTTATAAGGGAAATGATATTGATACTTTGTCTATATTTTGAATTTTCTAAATTTTTGAGCACAAAGCTATATGACTTTCCTATTTTTTTTCAAAAAAAATAATAGAAATGAAAAGACAAGAAAGCCAAAGAAGGTCCAAGTCAGCATTTCTAGAAGTGGGAAAGTACCTAGACATGGAGAAGTGGAAGCAGCCTCAGGCATGGAGCAGGGTCGCCATGGACATCGCTGGTGCTGGGGACACTGGCACAATCTCTTTAGGTGCGTGGGTACTGGGCAGGGTGGTCCCTCCTTCCTCCTCCTCCCTCCCACTTGGCAGGGCTGAGACTCTCTGAGATCAGGCGATCATCAGAGAGCGACAGAAGGGAGAGGACTGGTGAGAAAGAAAGGTAAGAAAAAGGAGTTCTGGCCCTTTGTGGGATCAGAGCTCTGTGAATCAAGGGAGAGTACTGCAGGGGAAAGAACTGGAGAAGGAAGAGCCCTGGAGTGGGCAGGGAGGCCCGGTGCCTGGGCAGGGGGGTGAGAAGTAGACTGAAAACAGAAAGGCAGTGCTTCAGGCTGCGTGCTCCAGAAAAATGGAAAACGTGCTATGCTGGCAGGCAGGAGCATTTCCCCAATAGGAGATGTCCACACATCTTAAAATGAAAAAAATAATATGATATGGATATATATAATGTGATAAAAATACAATACAGTGAATTTTATGCTTTTAATATACTATTATGGTAAAAATGTCAATATACCTTAAGGGAATAATGTTAAATGAAATAAATTAGACTCACAAGCTTAAGTATCATATGATTTTTCTTATATGAGAAACCGAAAATATAAAGAACAAATTAAGACAATAGGTAATAGACATGGAAAAACATACTGCAGTAAAAGCCCCACTGCAATGAATCCCCCTCAAAACATTTCTGATTTTGACACACTTATCCCAACATTCTTGCCACTTTCTACAGCACTTCCGGATGTCCTCTTTTTTGAATGTCTTTAGTTACACTGTCATGGCTTCCTTTATTGTGCTGAACTGAGTGAAAACAGCTGCTTTCTGTGGTTACTGTTACTGTGAAGAAGAGCCAGGACTCTCCTGGTACCTGGCCCAGAGAATGAGGTGAGGATATACCTGAATTTATTTTTTCCAAGTCTGCCTTTCCTTAGGATGATGCTCAGCAGTATCATTCACTATGTTTTTTTTATCATACTCTTTAAAGACATTCACAGAAGAGGACCTGCTCCAGAAATGCTTCAGGAACTGGGAAGAAAACGACGGGAGAAGTGTATTTGAGGCAAAGGAGAGTATTTTGAGAGGAGTAATGGCAATATATATTTTACAGCAATACAGTTTCATTAAAATTTTAAATACTTATTGAACATTTTGATCATCCCTTGTATATGCTGTATTAAATTCCGAAGAGTCCTAAGTCGGAAAAAACTTTTCTAAATTTAGTCTATGTTAGGATGTTACAGTGTCCTATTTTTGACCCACTATTGCAGATGAGTGGGGTTTTTCCCTACAGTCTCTTTATTTGCATAATTAAAGCAATGCATGGCCATTCTCCACTTATTCCTCTCCCAGATTCATGAAATTGCAAAGGCTGAGAAGCAGGAACAGGAGCCAGACAGGTGAAGGCCTGACTCATTGGTACCTCGTATGAGTGAGCATCAAGGCCCACAGCATCTGGCACTCCTGACGAAATACCGTGGCACATGTGAAGAAGCTACCTTAACACTTGTACGAGTTGAAACATTTTACAGAAGTGAGCTGATTAGTTAGAGCCTTTGCTCAAGTACATACAATTTGTTTTACTACCGGCACTGTAATGTTACAGTTAGTACATTTGAACCTGTTTTATTCCTTTCTCCACCTCATCATGCTTAGCTGTGATTTCAGATGAGTTAGGCTAGAAGGCTGGGGCGCTTCTTGAACTTTGATCCTTAAGCACTTGATTGCTGTAGAGTTGAAGTCAAAAGTACTTGAGCAGCCCTGTTGCCTGGTAATAGCTCACAGAGTAATTTCCTTTTGTCCCAAATTCCTCTTACTAGCTTTTAAAGACAATCCTAATATTCTTTAAATTTTGTGGAGAGCTGTATGCCATTCAGAAAATGTGTTCCAGTGAGATGCATCAAGTATTAGAATCATCCTTTGCAATGGATGATTGGAAGGGCAGGGTCTGGCAGTAGCAAGCACATGTTTACAAGAAGTGCTGGGGACTGGAGAGATAGCTCAGTAGAATAAGTACCTGTCTGGTGAGTGCAGGGTCCTGAGTTCAATCCCTGGTACTACAGGAAAAAAAAAAGTGCTGAAATGGCCTTTGGCTTTCTCCTTGAGTCCCAACTCTCCTTGACTGTCTCAGCTGTGACTGTCCACTGGCTGCCACCTGTGAGCGATGCCAGGCAGAGAAACACCTTCAAAAGAACATTAAGAACGTGTTCTGTGCCTTCCATAAAAACAGTAGAAAATGAGGCCTCCGACACAATATCTATCAATGTTCAATAAAATGTACTTGACCCATAAATTCTACTTGTAAGAATTCATTCCAAGTAAATATCCTTATAAGAAACATGAACAAGGGCCAGCCAAATAGCTCAGCAGATTACAGTGCCTGCAAGCAGGCACAGGGGCCAGGGGTTCAATCTCCAGGCCTGCCATGCTGGCCCCACCCCCAGGGCATGCTAAGATGGCAATTGAGACTGGGTGTGCTGGCACATGCCTTTAATCCCAGCACTTGGGAAGCTGTAAACAGGTGGATCACTATGAGTCCAATCTAGTAGTAAGACCCTGGACACCCTGTAGACCCCTCCCTAAAATACAAAAAAAGAGAAAAGAAACATGCACAAATGTTTGCAACATTGATTATAACAACTAAATTTTAAATTATTCTAAATGGCTAATAGTGGGGAATGGCTCCAATAAAATATCCATACAATATAATGCTCAACGGCTATTAAAATAATGGGTAATATATAGAAAGACTGAGACAGTGCTATTAACTCAAAAAAATAAGACATAAAACGGTATGTATAAATCATTATCAGTGAAACACATTGTATTCATTGTATTAGAAATATATATTAAAATGTATGCTAAAGGTATGTGTCGTTAAGTCTGAGTAGACAAACCAGAGGTTGGTTTTCTTTCTCCCTGACTCCATCTCTCCCACATACTCTCCCTCTCTGCCTGTGTCCTTTTCATTTTTCTACAGTTACTTAGTATAAAGGTATAAATAACAAAAGATATGAATAAAGGATAAAGGCATGGTAAGAACTGGAAGGAATCTAAGGAAGCATTTAACCTAGAGTAGGATATAATAGAGTGAAGTGGGATAAAGAAGCCATGACAGAGGTGAAGGCCCTTTATCAAAGACTTGAAGAATAACCAGGAATGATAAGACAAGAGCAAGGCATTCCAGGCAGAGAAACTAGAGCATGCAGAGACCTGTAGACAGTGGTATTCATGGCATAGTAGGTGGATTCTGACTGCAGAAGCATCAGACAGCAAACCTAGATGACAGAGAAATGCAGCTGGAGAGGTACAGGAAGACTCAGTTCTGAAAGACATGATTTAACATGCTTCTCTTCCAGTGGTGAGAAGGAGTCCATAAAGGCTCTTAAGAGGAAAGGGATTGTTGAGGCAATCTAGAAAGATTGCTACACAAGATTACTAAGGATGTTGAAGAGGATAGATTGGAAGAAATAAAAAATTAAGAGGCAGGAAGACCATTAGGGCTTCAGTAGGCATGTAATAAAGATGATCTGACTGAGGACAGAGTTGTGGAAAAGTGAAAAGGACATTTCAGAAAATGGTTGACTTATGGGGTGGAGGTTCTACTCTGTTCCTGGAGGTCAGAGTAGAATCCCAAGCACAAAAAAAAGGATTGCTCCTAAATAGGAAGGATAAATGAAGAAGGAGTGCAAGCACCGAAGACCTTGCTGCTGACTATAGACCAATATCTCTTAGGGTTGTGGTGTTTATTCCAAGTGACCACATTTTATCCCAAGAGGAAGATTATTTGCTAGATAGAACAGTGACCTGACAGATTAGGCTGGAGGGAGGGTTGTGAAGCTTGTGCCAAATTTGTACTGAATGATGCCTCAACACATACAAGAATTCCTCGGTCAACTGAGATTGAAGAGAATGAATTTGTGCTGATGTCGGTCATTGCATTGTTTCAGCTTTTCAGCAGCAATCATTGGCCAAGGTCTCACTCCCAAGAAGGCAGGTTAAGGTTGACTTCTTGGTTCAAATTTGTGGCCTCTTAAATGCTTGCAGGAATGCAACTGGATATGTTATTTGGATAGTACCAAAGGGAAAGTGGAAGTTAGAAATAGGACATGAGTCAAGAGTGGAGTATTTGGCCAAGGAGATGGCTCAGTGGAATGAGCACTTCCCTGGCAAGAACAAGGGCCTGAGTTCAATCCCCAGTTCCACCAAAAAAAAAAAAAAGAGTGGAGTATTGAACGTTATAATTTCAGACCAATTCCAAGTCATCAGCAATCCAGTGGGTGCTGTGGAAGAGAGTGACTGAGGTTGAAAGCAAGTGAAATCAGCAATCAAAGCAAAAGGTGGCAAATAACCGTTATGTTATTTCCTTAATGGCCCTGATGCACTCATCTTTGTAATACATTTAATTATTATTTTGACTGTGTCATTATTACTTGTAGAGGAATAAATCTTTTTCCACTAAAATATAGTCTACCTAACATGTATATACATCAGGAAAGAAAAAACTTGTATAAATATTTTCATACTAAATTTATTGAGACAACACAATATTAATACAAGTTACCTTTGACCTCTACAATTACAAGAGGTGCTCAAGGTGGTGGCCATGAGCTTCCAGGCATTTTTTAGTATGACAAAATGCTAAAATGTGTATACATTTTTGATGAACTCTGTAATATTGTTCATGTACTTAAGAGGCCTTTGATATCTCTGCTGCTCATTATTTCTCTTAATTTTATAAAGTCAAAATCCTTTTTTCAAAAAGGAAGTTAGTTCAGTTATATACATATGTATGCATGCATTTAGTACAGAATATACAGGGTCTACAGAATCTCACTACTTGAATCAGACTTGTAGTAATTCTGTTTTCAGCCTCTCAAGTACTGGGATTACTGGCGTGCCACCATGCCCACTCTCGGTCGCCATCTCAGTGCACCCAGGCACACTGGGTATCGAACCTTGGTCCCTATATCTGCCTAAGCAGGCACTTTACTCCACTGAGATATCTAGCCCACCCTTCATTACAGGAATATTTATTTCTAAAGCACTTACTTGATGCAGCTGATAACTTTCTCATTAGAGAGGAGCCAAATTTTCAAGCATTTCTGTCTCCAAAGAACAATGAATCTGATAAATAATTATTGAATGAAAAGCACAGAGGGACAACCTCTGAGATATCTTTCCTTATTAATTGGTCCTTAGTGAGCCCTTTCATGTATTTTTTTAGGCTCTAGGTAGCATTTATCATTCCTTCCTTCTATGTCTTTTAAGTACCAAGGAGGCTTCATCTCCCAACCTTGGGAGCTCCATCAAATGGGCCAAGAAACAACTGGTGAACCAGGCCTGGGGCTTTAGGTCAAGGGCCAGGGCCTTCCAGGCATCCACAGACACTGGGTGGTAGAGATGCTCACAGAAAGCCTCAAAAGTTGGCCTTTGCCGGGCGTGGTGGCGCATGCCTGTAATCCCAGCACTCGGGAGGCTGAGGCAGGAGGATTGTTGTGAGTTCAAGACCAGCCTGAGCTACAAAGTGAGCTTAAGGCCAGCCTGAGCTGCATAGTGAGACCCTGTCTCAAAAAGACAAAAAAAAAAAAAAAAAAAGTTGGCCTTTACCTAGAGCCCATTCCGTATTTCATACCATGAGTAGCGTCCACATCACTGGTGCCATATCTGGGGTTATGAGCTTAAATGCTAAGAAAGCTTTTCTTTATGAACCTACTAGCTCTCAGTGATACAAGTGAAGCAAGACAACACCGGAAAGAATAAGTTTCCTGTTTTCCTTACGATCACAACCAGGCCAGACTCCTTGAAGCTGGTCTGAAGAGGAAAATCTGAAGAGAAAGCACTATTGTTATTTTGACTTCCTGGTTTTGCAGGCCTCAGCAACCTCTTAACCATATATTCAGCAATTACTATGAGCCTATTACATGGTCTTAAATGCCCTTCGAGGGTTCATTTTTTAAATCTTAAAAGTAAACTCATTAATTCTCACACATTCAGTGATCCTCACAATTCCAAAGGACAAATCAGAAACCGACCCACTTATCCATCCTAGAACCTTAGGATTCTTGTGTGTTGTGAGCAGTAGTTTTCTATCAAATATAGTGAATAGTACAGAAGTAGTTCAGGATGAACCTTAACATGTGCAATTTGGTTTTTTTGTTTCTGTTTTTGTTTTGTTGGAACCAGGGATTGAACTCAGGTCCTTGCGCTTGCCAGGGAGGCACTTATTCCACTGAGCCATCTCTTTGGCCCTGCAATTCAGTAAAATTAAATCTTGTCTACAGGGCTTCCTGTTGAATCTGTGTGCCATAGTAAGCATGCATGGGTAAATGGATAAATTGAAACAGACGATTGGCATACTTTTACATTTGCATGAGAGTCTATTTGCAATGAGGCATTTATGTGTTAAAAGTACTTAAAAAATATAATGCCTTAAAATACTTTTTTAAGATCACCCTCTTTTCCCAAAAATCTAGGCTGATCTAATTCATATGTCAAGCCATTTAGACCCAGTATTTATGCATAAAAGTGATAAATAAGATATGTGCATTTACTTGACATTGAATCAGTTCTCTAGTCCAAAGGATTTTATCTGAAACATTCTTTTAAGAGATATGCAAAATCTAACAAACAGTGCGTGTAACAGGCTTCTATGTATTAGGAAGGGCTGTGACCAAAAACCCTCCCCTCTTGTCATCCGGGGGAGCTCCCAAACATGGCCAGTATGGTGTACCACAGTGGCTATTCATGTCCCTCTAGCCATACCATGAATGTGTCCTGCTTCTCTCCCCTTCAGGCAGCCAGCACTACCTAGTTCCCTGTCGGGGTTTCACCTCCTGTTCTACTTGTGTGAAAAGAAAGGTTCAGTGAGAACTTATATCAGCTGCCCCCAAAGGATTGTGTCGACCAGGCCTATGCCGGTCGCAATCCTCCTGGGCCTTTATGACTGACTCCCAAAGTTGGGACAGTGAACCTTTCTGGATCTCTGAGTTTTTTCTTCAACTTTCCTTGCCCTCCTTATCTGCCTCAAAGCTGAGCACACCTCCCTGGCTGGCAACAGCTCTCTCCAGTAGAAGCAGTTTTCCTCTCCCGTATCAGAGACCCCAGCCACAATTTACTATGTCAGGAATCCAGCCCCAACATTTTAAATCTCCTTCCAAGATCAAAAATGACTTCTCTGTGACCAAACCTGTAATCATTTCTGCCTGGACTTTACTCAGTATCTTAAGAGCATTCAAAGCTCAGTGGTAGCATATGCTTATAATCCCAGCCCTCTGGGAAGCTGAGGCAGGAGGATCGCAAACCCAGCCAAATCAACTAGCAACTTAGGAAAACCCCATCTCACAGTTTGTGTCTAGCTGTCCCCCCAAAAGCCTCATGCATTCAAGGGGCGGCTTCTGAAGTTTTTAGTTTAGTCATGATTCAGGGCTGGGATCATGGGTGTGAGTGCTACACTCTCCGTGTGACACTCTCCATGTGTTATAATAGTATAAGGAGGGGAGAGAGGCTAGCTAGCTGCCACAGCCACCACCCCACCGTTTGCCCTTTGCTGTTTTCCACCACCCTGAATGGCTGCCCTCAGCCATGTGCCACTCTGTCTTGGAATGAGCCGAGTATAGACTTAAACCTCCACTAACTGTGAGCTAATGAACCTTTCCTTCCTTCATTTCTGGGTGTCAGGTATTTTATCCCAGCAATGAAGAAAAAAGTAACTGAGACACTCACTGGGCAACAAAATTTTAAAAGGTGAGGTAGATGTCACCAAAATGGAAAACTATGTGCCTCAAAAGGCAAGAGCAGGAAATTGAATGGAGCCCACAGAAGAGAGAATATTGTAAACCATATATTCTGCAGGTTAAAGAACTCTTTGAACAATAAAAGACAAAGTAATTTAAAATCTGCAAATCATTAAATAGCTCTCCAAAACAGATCTACAAGTGGTCAGTAAATAATGAAAAGAGGCCCAGAATCATCAGTCATGAGGGAAACAAACCACAACTAGGATGAGGTACCCCTTTCCACCAACTAGGACAGCCACCATCAAGCAACAGGCAATGCAAGTGTTGACAAGTGAGAAATTGGAGCCGTTGGACCTCACTGGTGGTGGGAAGGTAAGAGAATGAAGCCACTTTGGAAAGCAGTTGAGAAATTCTTCAGATGGGTAAACATAAAGTTACCCTGTGACCTAGCCATTCTACTACTAGATAGATACTCAAAACTGAAAATATACCTGAGGAAAAAAACATAACTACATAAAATGCTCATAGCAGGCTTGTTTATAATAGCCAGAAGTGGAAACATCCCACATATTCACCAGCTGTGGAATGTGCAAGCATGGTATATCTACATGGTGAAGATATACATGGAAGTAAGAAGGAATGAAATATCATGATAGTGCTTCTACCTGAGGAAAGTGAAAGAAGCCACTCCCAAAAGCCCAGATGTTGCGTGATTCCATTCCCATTGAATTTTAAGTCCTGACCATCACAGAGACCTAAAATATATTAGAATTGCCAGGATCTGGGGGGCAGAGAGGACAGAGACTGACTGGTGACAGAAATGTGGTTTCTGTTCTGGCAGCAATAAACAGGACCTAGAATCAGAGAATGGGACTGAGTGCACATGTCTGAGATGTACATTAAAAGGTGAAAATGATGGTAAGGGTATTATATGTCACCAGAGCTATTATACTATAAAAAGAAATAAGGAAAACCTATGGTAGGTCACCTGTTCCTGCCCGCAGCACCCTGAGTGCCAGATGTCACACTTTTGTGTCATCCCTTTTTCTGGTGGTCTCCTATGCAGGCTCTACTTCCCCTCCTAGAACTCTGGCTCAAGGCACCCAAACTCATGGCTGTGCCTCTTTTGTTTGCCTCCCCCCATGAATCTTCATCCCATTCCCAAGTCATAATAGCCCTTTTATGCTAGCACTCCCATTTTTTCTTCTTCTTCTTTTTTTTTTTTTTTAATATATTTAGTACAAGGTCTACATGGCCTCACTACACAGATTGGACTAGTAGTGATTCTCCTATTTTCAGCCTCCCAAGTGCTGGGATTACAAGAAGGCTCCACCATGCCCAGACTCAGTCTCTGTCTCCTCATGCCCTGGGGGCAGGACTGGGCCGGCACAACCAGGGACCGAACCTGGGTCCCTGCATCTGCCTAAGCAGGCGCTTGAATCCGCTGAGCTGTCTGGCCAGCCCTCACATCTCTTCTTGAGTTCAGAATTTCTCTGTCCTATAATCTAGTTGGTAACTCTAAGTGTCTTACAAGCACTTCCATGTTTGCTTTTCCAAAACCAAACTGTCAGAATAATTTTGAGTGCTGCAGGTAGCAATGAGGAATTATAGCAGATGACTAGAAAAAAGAACTAGAAAGGGTGCTCTATAGAAGTGAGAAGGAAGCACTCCCTGATCAAATAGTGCCCTGAAATCCTGACTGACTACATGTGAATCCAAAATGTGAATTCCCAGAGAAGCTGTGGCCTCCACACACTGTACCCATAATTCCTTGCATGATAGAACTACAGTGTCTCTGTTAGCCCCTAGAGACAAAGAGAACTGTGATTCAGTCTTGGGGCAGAAAATTCAGTTTGAACCACATCCAATAATTGTTTGTAAGTGAGCTTTTATGACAGGGCTGTGTGTTGTATTTCAGGTGTTCGGAAAGCAGACTGCTTAAGAGATTTCTGTGTAGTTTCCCAGGGGACTCTGGAACAGATCATGAGGGGCAAGGGAGGCAAGGGTAGGCAGAAGGGAAGTTGGATGGTGCACTCTTGAAGAAGAAGTCTCACCTGACCCCCCAGAAGTCTGGGCAGAGGCAGCCTTCTACAGCTGTCCCAGTTTGAGATGAAGGGATGGACCCTCTCAGCTCTGTGATCATTGGCTGGCACCTGCTGGGGAAAGGGAAAGTGAGGCCATGGTGATGTCACAGAGTGAGGCAGTTTCTTTTAGCCAAGGACAGTGTCTGAGGTGGGCAGAGAGACAGGAACCCCATCTGTGAGCCATTTGTACCCACACTAATGCTTCAGGGCTGAAAGGGACCTGAGTCAGGCTCAGAACTCCATGACTTCACGGGTTCAGTCATCATCCTTCCATGGCCTTGTAATGTCACCAGCCAGCACAGTGAAGGAAGCATTTAAGACCTCAGAATGTGAAACTATTGCTAACTGGGTAAAAGAGAAAACTCACTCCCTTTGGTTTAGAATAAGAATGGAATTGTTTTGATCCTCACCAACTGGTTTTGGAAAATTGGATTCTGATCATGGAGCTTAACAGCCCCTATAGGTAGGTGCTCAGTGACCGGCTTTCATAACAGATGAACACTAAGCTCCGCCCAGGGCTGGAGGCTGGGGCCAGCACCAAGGAGGGCTACAGTTTCATATGCAATGAAGACAGTGCTCTGCCCAGGAAGAGAAATGACAGCAGATGGTGAGGTCAGCTTGTTAGCTCTATTTATCTAATTAAAGCTCTTACATATATTGTCAGGTAAAAATCAGCTGTCAAAAAGCCCACCTGGCCATAATTGATCATCATTAATAACTCCGTTCTAACAACTGCTGCCAAAATCCTAGGTACAATCACAGAATCTCAATTAATTAAAACCACAACTCAAATCACTGGGCTTGGCATCACTGGCCCCAACTGGAGCACAGTGGTGAGTGGCAGGGAAGAGGAAGGCAAAGCACTGGTGACGTGGATACACTGAAACCCCAGTGTCAGGCACCACCTGGCCCAGGCAGCCGGGATCAGGGCCTTCCTGCGCAGCTGACTCTTCCTAAAACCTGCACATCCCGAGTGCAACGCAGTTAATGAAAACAAATGTGTCTGGAATTCCTGTTTGGCCTTTGAAACCCAATCCAGTTCAGGACATTCTCTTGACCTTTACTGAGACATCTTCATGTGAAATATCAATTTGCATAAATCCATTGAGCAAAATTAGTTTTGATTTGCCAAGGCAGGCCTGATTCCTGGTCGCCATTTGGAGAGGGAAGGAAGACTGATTAGGCATTTTCATTTGAAAGGAGTGGGAAGCACCCCTGGGCTATTGTTCATCAGTCATTTTAAATATCAAATAATTGCTGCTGTGGATTGGTGCGGCCTTTAGCTTTGTGCATGGCCCGCACACGTGTTTAAAAGTACTTCACCAGCATAATAGCACAAAACAGAAGATACATGCTCAACGTGCCAGTGCTATGGACTATCCTTTCCCTTACATAACATAGCCCTTGGTATTTTAAACATGGACAACTATGCCTGTTACAATGTGAAGTTTCTCAGAAGCATGGCAACCACACTTTCTTAAAATCTACTTGGACAGTTGAGGCAAAAAGCGAGAGACATTAATGCAAGGTGGCGGGGCTATAGCATCTATCCATTTGTATGTAGTCCATCAGAATTTTCAGACATGAAGGAACCAAAAAGAAGAGTAGAGAAAGAGGAGATCACAAAAGGGTAATATGCTAAAACCAGGAACCTGTTTCTGTGGTAGGCGAAACTCCCTTTGAAGTTGAAAAAGAGTTTACCTACCTAAGAAGCAAAGGATTTAGTTCCCAAGGAAGATTATATGAAATGATGTTAGTTTAAATTAGCTCTCGGTTCGTAGAGCATGGCTGTGCCTCTAACTGGCTTTGTCATATAAAATCTCACCAGCTCAGACCTTACAGTACTTTAGATTATATTTTCTCATGAAGCAAATTTCTCAGCCTCTGGGCCAGCTTCTGCCCCATTGGGATGGTTTTGATATTTCCAGTGCAAGTTTTTCTGGCAAGTGACAGATGCTTAAGTAAAATATCAAAGTTTACCTAACGTTTTCAAAAAGGACTTCAAAGCTATAACACGTTAAGTAGTTTTCACTGTTGCTCCCTAACTTTTCTTTTCTGATCAGTATGTGACAGCATATTTGAAATCTTCAAGTGCACTGAAATTATTTGCCCACAAAACATTACATCTTAGGGACTGCATAGGAAATCTTCAGCCATTTTACTCTGTTGCTATCACAAGTCGGATTTGGAGAGAAATGTTGTAACTATAATAGGTCTCTGACTGAATTTAAAAAAAAAATCAGTTTGGACATAGTAATAGTGATGTATGTTAGATACCTGTGACATAAAACTGAACTTCACTAAAACACGAATTTGAATTCCTTGATGTTCCAATCACTTCACTAGTGTTTAAGCCTGTACCATACCCCGTGGGCAATCTGTATCTCAAGTCAACTTTGTGATTCATTAGTAAATGTAATACTGGGAATTACTCTGTACCAAGTACTAGAAAAATCTTCTATCACTCTGTCCTCTCAGTAATACCTTCTTGTCTTAGCTTTTTATCATGGAATACCCAAGGCAAGTATCAGAAAGACAGAGGTTTATTTTGGCTCACCATTGTTGATTTTGCAGCCCAAACCAGGTAACCTCATGCTGCTGGGCCTCAGACGAGGGCAGCACACCATAGTGGGAGCACAGGGCAGAGCCGACCTCTTCTGTCGTGAGCCCGGACGCAGACTGCAAGGCTCAGAGACTGGGGTCTGACAGTCCCTTTCCAGGGCACATCCCCAGTGGGCAGACCGTCCACATGCCCAGCCCTTCGAGGGCCACAGGACTTCCCAAGGCCACCTTGGGGACTGAGCTTCTACCGCATGAGCTTTTGGGTGATGCTGTTTGTATTCAAATCATAGCAATCTTGAGCTAACAAATGAGGGAAACCAGGGTATGAGAAAGCGAGCACCTTGCCCAAGGTCATCCAGATGCTCAGAAGTCAGGACTTGAAGCTAGGCTCCGGGCCTCTGCGTTTACCTCCTTGCAATGCTGCCACATTGGAATCGCATGCAACAAGAGTCAGTGTGCTTCTCTGTGAACTGAGACCACTGGAGAAAAATAAAACTTTGGTGGAAGTTAAAATTTGTGATCAGGATTGTCCCCGAGAAAGTTGGGCATCTATGCAATCATCCACATGGCTTCAGCTTTGAGGGCAGACAAGACCTCAGCAAATCTTTACACATACCAAGGTCATGCTGCATTGCATCTTTTCTGTTGATCGTGCTTTAGACTTACATATTTTGAAAAAGAGAGTGTCATTCAAACATTGTTAATTTTAGCCAGCCATGATGGTAAAACTCCTGTGATACCAGAGAGGCTGAGGGACAAGGATCATAAGTTTGAAGCCAGCCTGAACTATGAAGAGAGACCTTGTCTCAAGTAACTAATTTTATTGTTGTTGTTGTTATGACACTTAAAGAGGAAGCAGAAGGGCTGGCCAAATAGCTCAGGTGATTAAAGCACTGGCTTAGGCAGACGCAGGGGGCCAGGAGTTCAGTCCCTGGCCTGACCCAGTCCTGCCCTGGGGCACACTGAGATGCGAGTGAGACTAGGCATTAAAAAAAAAGACAAAAATAAGGGGCTGGGGAGATGGCTCAGTGGGGCAAGTGCAAGAGCCTGAGTTCAATCCCCAGTTCTGCCAAAAAGAAAAGAAAAAGAGAGAGACTAGGCCTTGATGGCACACACCTGTAATCCCAGCACTTGGGAGACTGAAAACAGGAGGATCACTACGAGTCCAATAGTATACCCTGCAGACCCTTCCCTAAAATTAAAAAAAAGAAGCAGAAACTGGCAGGGAAATTCACTCACATACAATACTTCATTTCCAATACTGCCTGTCTTGCTAGCTAATTTCTTGTCACTGAGACACAAGGCCCTACACCCATAATGTAAAGGAAGTCAGTTTGTTTTGGCTTCAGTCCAGTAGATTCAAGGCATGTCAGAGTCAATAACATGGTGGGCAGGAAGCAAAGAAGAGTGAGGAAGGGGGAGACAGCCTTCGAGGTCCTGCCCCAGTGGACCACTTCTTCCAATCAGATCTCATCTCCTCATTGCAAGTGAGGCATAAACCCCCATAATCCAATTGCCTCCCCAAAGCCTCACCTATAAGCACAGGAGACTTCGGGGAAACATGTAGATATAAACCATAATAATATAAACAGAAAAAAATCCCTATTTATGTGCCTACTAATTATATATAGCAAAAAATGTCTATACTTCTCTCTCTCTTTTTTTCCCAGAACTGGGGATTGAACTCAGGCCCTTGAGCTTGACCAGGGAAGCACTTACTCCACTGAGCCATCTCCCCAGCCCTCCTTTTCCTTTTTTTTTTTTTCCCTCATATACTTCTCTATTTTATTTTGTTCAGTATCTTTTTTGGGGTTCTATCAGTGTAATTTTTTTAATCTTTTATTTATTTGGTACAAAGGTCTAACTATGCAACTCTGACTCATAATGATCCTCCTGTCTCAGCCTCCCCAGTGCTGAAATTTCAGATGTGCACCACCACTCCCAGTTTCAATGGCCAGTGCCGAGGGCTGGTGTGGTATGCAGTACCAGGGATCAAAACTAGGTCCTTGTGTTTGCCAGGCAAGTTCTTAAACCACTGATCTATCTCCCAGCCCTCGATCAGTGTAACTTAAGCAAGCATCTTAAGGAGCTGAGTGGGGACAATGTCTAACACTGAATTAAAGTTTCTAACCTCATCAATGTTTAGCTATAGAATAATGACTAGGTAAGGAGCACCTTATAAGTGTACTGTTGAGCCAGTATAGTCACTAAAGTAGCTGAAAAAGTGCAACAGTTGTGCAAATGCAACTAACTGCTTGTCAGTTGGTAGCTGATGTGAACGAGGAAACCACAGTGGATGCAGCTAGCCTACCTGGCTGTGTATAAGAGACAGCTGAGCTTTCAGTTTGCCCACAGATTTTCCTCTCTACCTAAAGGCACAGAAAACTGGGAATAAAAGAAATAAAACTGGATTGATGCCTGCAAATGAGTAACTGGCTCTTACTAGGGTTTGGTCAGTGCCAGGGCATGTGAGCCTGTGTCACCTGGAAAGCAGACAGCCCTACCAAGCTAAGGCAGGTAACTGGAGAGCAGCAAGCCATTGCTATGGGAGCTCGATGCCAGCTGCACCAGCCAAGTCTAGCTCTAGATGCCTGCTGTTACTTGATCAGGGTCGAGTACAGAGGTAGCTTAACTTGTGCTTTAAGTTTACAAAATCCTTTCACATATATTACCTTAATGTAGTACACACATCAAAAGAGTAAAGGTTTTGCCTTCTAGATCTCATAAAAAGAACTGAGGCTTAGAAATGAGGTAAAGAAATGAGATGAAACAGACAGTAGCTGGATGCCCCATGACCTTATGCTCTATGAGAGTTGACTCCTCAAAAAAGTCCTGTGAGTTTGAGATTTTGAAAAAACTTGGGGTTTCTTCTCACTTATTTGCTGCTCCATTCCTCTGAAAATTTTCTTCTGCCTCTGTAGTCAGATCCTGAGACTACATTTCTAGCCCCTGCCATTGGCTGTTGGTCACGTAGAGTGGATGAGGACACCTGATCCAATCTCAGCCCATTTAGACTCCACCAGGAAACAAGACCTCTGCAGGTGGCTCTGAGCTTGCCTGTCAGCCTGTGAGGCTCCAAGTAGGAAGGCCAAGGACGCTCATCTACAGGGAAAAGAATGAAGCCAGTGGGCTCACTAAGTGTGTAGAAAGACCACGTGGCCACAGATTTGGAAGAGTGATACACAAGAGAGAAAATGAGGGTCTGATCGCTTTCCCTGTCTGCATTTTTGTCACACTTGACTGTGTTCCCTGACTGAATTTCATGCAGTAGCCCTGGTAGACCTGTAGCTGACGCTGGTTTGAAGTAGATTTCAGTGACTCAGACATATGTGGCTCCTGGCTCCCCAAGCAGGAATTTACATGGCTCCAACTGTGGAGGCCATGAGGTCAGGATGTCAGAGCACACAGAGGCCTCTAACCCAGACTGAAACATCTCACCCGAGTTTGAGTCACGCTGATATTTATCACAGAGCACAGAATGAATAGAGTGGGTCCTTGTTGAAACTTCAGGTGTGTAGAATTCGTTAATTTAATTGATAAATGTTGTCACTGAATCCATGAGGCTTTCCTGCTATTTTTCTAGCAGATGGTCACCAGCAACTGTGTGACTCAACTCACTCCCTCATGAGACATCAGATTCTGTCAATCAGGATCTCTGGGTACTTGGATAGAGCCGTGGGCTTTCTCAATACAACATTAGTTCTTGCATCCTGGTTCTTTGGAACATAAGCCTATCTCTTCCCAAGGACATCTGTTCATATGTTTAATAAGAGCTCAGTCTGTCTTGTATCCTACACTAAACTTCCCTTAAAAATGCACTATGTCATGGATTAAGGGCCACCTACCAACCTGAGGCAGGTCATGGTGGTCATTGTCCAACTCTGGTGCTGACACCCACAGGAAGAATTCACTGTGCCCTGGGTGGATCTGAGATGAGGTGTACAGCTGGCCACATTTTGAGGAGAGACTACTACATAACAATGATCATATCTCCAGGCATATATTGTTTAGAATACTCTAACTACACATTTTTTATTATAAAAACCACATAACATGAAATCTACCCTCTTTATAAAATTATAGTGCACAGTACAAAATTATTGACTATTACCACAGTATCATAGAGTAGATCTCTAGAATTTTCCTTTTGAATAAAACTCTAGACCGTTTGATGAGCAATTTCAATTTGTCAGTTTCATTGACACCCATTTTGCTTTTCTCCAAAGAGTTGGATGACTTTGGGTACTGTTACGGTTTGTGTCTAGATGTCCTTCAAAGCCTGGTTTCTGGAGTTTGTGATTAAGTCACGATCCATGCTGGGATTATGGGTATGAATGCTACACCGGCCCTGGGCCAGATGGCCTGAGTGCAGCACAAGGGAGCGAGAAGCTGGCTCTCTGCCACTGCTCTTCCATTTTGCTTTTGTTGTTTTGTTGTTTTCTGCTACTGTGAACTGCTTGCCCTCTGCCATGTGCCACTCTGCCTTGGAGTCAGCCCAGTATGGACTGAAACCTCCACAAACAATGGGCTAAGTAAACCTTTCTTTCCTTAATTTTGGGTATTCCGTATTTTGTCCCAGCAACTACAGAAAACTAATCAAGACAAGTACTTCATATAAATAGTTCACATATGTGATGAAATTTTACTCAGCTACAGAAAATAAAGAGACCCTGTTATATCCAGTAACATAAATGAATCATGAAGATCTTGTGCTAATAGTCACTAAAGGATAAATACTGCACATCCAGATTTTTTAAATTGTGAGCCCTATCCTACATATACAAATATACTTTTAGTTACTTTTTTCTACGAGTCTATGGCATGTACTTAGACAGTTATAGAATAATCAATATACAAATGTCTGCACACCAGAGTTCTTTTTAGCCAACTTGAGAAGAAACATTTCTAATGCATTTCAAGCCATCTGTGAGCCCCTTGCTGATAGACACTCTTCCTCCCACCAGAGGGCTCCCCTATTCTCCATATTGAATTTAATATGGCCTTGTTTTGGCTTATCAGTTTTGTTGTTGTTGTTGTTGATTTGAGCCATTCACAGCTCAGTATATTAATATGACTTTACTTTATATACCTCCATTTTTATAATTTTCTGCTGGATAGTTAAGACCAAGTTAAAGCAAGACCTATATAACAAAAAATGTAACTTTTGTATCAGATAACATCTGTAAGGTACCCTCAGGGTTTATCCTGTAACCCTGTACCACTCTTTCCAGATCCCTTGTCAGTGTCAGCCTTCTGGATGAGTCATGGCCATTACTTGATCAATTTGCTCTCTGTGGAAGCCTCAGAGAAAGTTTTCTCTCCATGTGATTCTCCTTAGGCACACTATACATCATTGATCGCATTCCTCTGTGGCCCCATAATCTCCTTGATCAGAATATTTGGGGCACTACTGAGTTACATGATGTTACATTACAAATTCTCCTATGTCCTGAGTCTTCAATGACCATAAGAGGTTAGGGCCAAAATGTTGGCTGGCCTTGCAGCCTTTCTTTTTCTCCAATTTTTAATCTGCAAACTTAGGTTGTTAACCCTCCCGAAGAGAAGTTTATTATTACCCTGCAACACATGCAGTTCAGTTTACCCACACCATTAATCTAAATATCAGACATCATAGGCATAACATGAAACATGTATTTTCCATCAAGTATTGAGATACTAAAATCTAAGTCCATATAGAATATGAAGAAGAAAAAAATTAAAAAATAGGAATGAACACTTACATATATTTACATAGATATTTAGAAATCCATCCCTATACAGCATAGTAGCATTGTAGCATGACTGTCTTGAGGCATTTTTGTCTTATTTTTTATTTATTACTCTTTAAAAAAGGGTTGTGTAGTAATAACTAGTATATCATGACAAGAAGTACATATTTAGAAGACCAGAATGGCAGGCATTTGGAGCATGACCCTTCTATTACACTTCGTTAAATTCAGTGCAATTGCTTGGTTCACAGCTATCAGCATATATAGTTAGTCAGGGTGAGAATCCTACCACTTTTCTAGTTTCAAAAATCTCCTGATGTTTCTCAGGACTATTATCTTACCCATCTAGTTTGTGTAAGTGAATGGTCTTGCCTCTGTCGTGCTTCTCATCATTTCTCCTTGCCCTTTCCTCATTGTCCAATCCTCAAGTTCTTGCTTTCTGTTTAATTACGTTATATTTTTCTATTTGCAAGTCTTCTTTTGAGTTATACGGGAGACTATACAATATTTGCACATGTGGGTCTGGTTTATTTTGCTTATAAGTATGTCTTCAAATGGCATCCACTTAAATATGAAGGCTTCGAGTTTACCATTCTTTACAGCTGAGTAATACTCCATTGTATAAAAATACCACATCTTTTTCATCTATTCCTCAGGTGACAGGCATCTTGGTTGTTTCCAAGATTTTGCTATCACAGATTGTGCTACTCTAAACATAGGTACACATATATCCCTATGATAAGATGTTTTCAGTTCCTTCGGGAAAATTCCCAGTAGGGGAAGCCAGCTTGAATGGGATTTCCAGTCCTAGTTTCTTAAAGAGTCTGCACACTGACCTCCACAATGGTTATACCAGTCTACATTCCCACCAGCAGTGGAGAAGGGTTCCCTTTTCCCCACAACCTCTCCAACATTTGTTGTTGGTTGATTTCCTTATGATAGCCATTCTTTCTGTGGTGAGATGGTACCTCAGTGCTGTTTTAATTTGCATTTCATGGATGACTAGTGATGTGCAGCATTTTTTCATATATTTATTTGCTTCTTTAATTTCATCCTCTGAGAAGTGTGTGTTCATCTCAGATGCCCATTTCTGGATTGGGTCTTTAACTTTAGGGGCCCTGATATTTTTTAGCTCTTTATAAATTCTAGAGAGCAGACCCTTGTCTGAGTTCTTATGAGTTAGGATTTTTTCAAAATTTGTGGGTTGTCTTTTCACTTTGATGGTAATTTCTTTTGATGTGCAAAAACTTCTCAATAACACGTGGTCCCAGTTGTTAATTTTTTCAAGTGTTTCCCATGCGGATGCATGCTTGTTCATGAACTCTTTGCCTACCCTGTCTTCAAGAGTTTCTCCTACTTTCTCTTCCAGAAGATTGAGTGTCTCTGTTTTAATGTTAAGATCTTTGACCCATTTTGACTTTAGCTTAGTGCATGGTGATAGATCTGGATCAAGTTTTAGTTTTTGACATGTGGAGAACCAATTTTTCCACCAATCAGTTTTTGCATAGAATGCATGCTTTTAAATCACACATTACCTATATTATCCAATCTTAAACAGCATAAAAAGAATCATGTTGTTCATTTTTCTGATGTGCCTTTTTCATTCTGTATTGTTTGGCTAGTTTTAACTGCTTCATGGATCCCTTTCCCCAGTAGTAAGTATTTTAAGGTATTTCTAGTTTTAGGCCTTTAAAGTTTGTTGTGCACCTGCCTCCTGAGGCACATGCCCAAGATTCTCTCTAAGGAATTTACTAGAGTCACAGAGTAAGCATGTGTTCATCTTTGCCAGAAATATATTTCTTTTCCAATCTTATTTGACCAATATGCATTCTCATCAACAGTGTTTAAGAGGTCTGCAGTTCCACTTTCTTGCTATTCTTAACATTGTAAAACTAATTGGTTTTTCCAATCTAATGAGGATAAAATGGTGCCTCACTGTGATATTAATTTGTTTTTTCTTGATTACTAATGAGGCTAAACATCATTTTGTTTGCTTATTGGTTGCTCTTGTATCCTCCCTGTGCAGTGCCTCTGTGCCTTTTTCTATTGAGTTGAAATCTCCTTTTCTCATTGATGATTGGCTACATTTAATACTCTGCATATTCACTTGTCATATTAATGTATTATGTATACCCTCTAACTTGTACTTTGAATTTTCTATTTTCTTTATGTTTCCTTTGGAAATCACATTTTTAATTTCAGTGTAGCTCCATTTATATTTTTTCATAATGGTTCATGAGGATTATTTGTTTTATTTAAGAAATCTTTCCATAGCGGAGGGATAAAGATGTTCTTTCCAGGGTTCATAATATATACTTCCCTTGCACATTGAAATATTTGACCTATCAGGAGTTAAAAGTTTATATATGGTGGAGGTAAGGCTGTATTTCCTTTTTTTAAAATTTAGATAATCAATTATTCCATGTGCTGAATTGTTTTTTAAATTTGTATATATTTATTTATATATCTATTGGAAACAGGGTCTCACTGCGCAGCTCGGATTCCTAGTGATCCTCCTGTGTCAGCCTTCCTAGTGCTGGGATTACAGGCATGTACTATGATACCTGGTTTTGGGGTGCAACAGAGGGCCCAGGGTTCTGGGGCTTAGCTCAGCATGCAGCATGTGGGATCAAATCGCAGTCCTTGCACTTGCCAGGCCGGTGCTTAGACTACTGAGCTATCTCCCAGGCCCCTGAATCATTTTTTCTTTTGTTTTACCTATTGATCTACAATGTCAGTTCAATTACAGCTAGTAGTTCACCTTATCTATAGTTTTGTTTTCTGAGGTTCCAGTTACCCATAGTCAACTATAAATTTAAAATATTTTTATCTGTTTTATTTTATTTATTATTTAATTTTACTTATTTATTTTTTTGGCAGAACTGAGGATTGAACTCAGGCCCTTGTGCTTGCCAGGCAAGCGCTTATTCTACTGAGCCTTCTCCCCAGCTGCTGTAAATTTGAAATGTTAAATGGGAACATGTCATAAATAAGTAATTCATAACTTTTAAACCGTGCCCTCCCTGTGGCATGGATTGAAATCTCACATCCTGGTTCATCCCTTTGCCTAGCAAACTCACCCTGTTTATGCCACACCTGCTGGTCCTAACGTCATCAGAGTGCGCATGGTGGTGTGGCAGCCCCTGCCCTGTAGTCCTCACACTGTGTCACGTGGCTTGTTGACTATAATCTCCTCGCACAGGTGTGGCACCATCTCGCATCAGCACCAGGAAGACAGTGAGCCAAGGGCAGCCAGGCACTTTCAGAGGTACATCACAGTCACATAAATTTTATTACCCTATATTGGACTTTGCTGTAGGTCTGGAGATAAGAAAGAACAGTGCACATGGGTTCTGTCATCCATAGTTCCAGAGATCCCTAGGCGTCTTAGAACACTTCTTCCATGAATAAGCGGAAACCACTGTACCACAGTTCCCCGTGGGGATGGCGTGCTCCTGGATTTCATTCTCTTCCTTTACACTATTTATTTATCACTGCCTGCATTAATATCCTACTATTTTTCTTAGTATAATTTTATCATCCATTTTTATACCACTACTACCAGTAATCCCTCATGGCTTTTCTCTGAGCATACTCTACATAGATTCTGGCAATTAATTATTTTGAAAACTAAATACAGAACTTTAATTTCAGCTCTTTCAAAATCCCCTTTGCTTATCTGGACTATTAGTTGAGTGCAGTGAGTACATTTGGCATCATAACTTGTTCATCTTTTACATCACCCAGTCCTCATAACTTTTAATATTTTCATCCCATTTGTTGGTAAAATTTAAAGCAACGCATGCCATATCTTTCTTGGAGTCTCTTGAGGGGACACATCATCAAATCTTTTGATCAGAAATAAAATCATCACTTGTGAGAAGCAGTAATAAAATAACCTGACTCCTGCACCTTCTCAGAAGCCTGTGGGTGACTGTCATAGGCTGAGCTTCCCTAAACTTCAGCTCTCTAGATCTCTCTAGATCTCTAGATGAGCAGGAGTGGTAAGAGTAGCTCAAACAGGGCTGGCTGCTCAGTGGACTAAGGACCTGCTTAGGCAAACACAAGAATGGACATTTGATCCTTGGCACCACAGGAGGTGCCAGACCCACTCCTGAATGCACTGAGCCAGCACAGAGACTGGTGTGGTGGTGCACTGAGCCAGGGACCAAGTCCAGGCGTGGTGGCACCTATAATCCTAGCACTGGGGAGGCTGAAAACAGGAGGATCACTACAAGTCTGAGCTGCATACTGAGACCCTATACCAAATACATTAAAAAAAAAAGAGTAACTCAAACAAACAAGAAAGACAGGGACAAATCTCTTGGTGAAAATAATGGATGATGAATTTTAGGATCATATCAAAATGATTTATACAGTCTGTCATGTTTCTGTGAGCGATAAAAATAATTTTAATCTCAAAAGATAAAATATTATCACTGACATAAAGGAATAAAAGTTTCTTGGAACACTTTAAATTTATTGTCCTCAATGACTTTACCTTATAGATGACAAGAAAATAGAGGCCATCAGGAAAGAACTTCTTCAAATTCTGCCCCATCCTCCTAAATTTACCAGACACTTGTCACTGGCTGGCTCTCTCTCACTGTCTCACTGGGAAAATGTGTCTCTCCTTCTGTCAAAAATCTGTCCTCTCAATTTCTCCTTCCTTCTCAGAAATCTTGCTGCATGCTGAATCTTCATTTGTTCCAGAATTCTCTATCTTTCCATCCTCTTGACCCCATTCTCTCTGTGTCAAATCAACTCAAAAATCTCTCATCTGAAATAAACAACACTAAACAAATAAAAAAAATCTTGTTCTCATATCAACTTACAACTATTATTTAAACTTCTTTCCTCCATTGTCCTTTTTTTTTCTTTTTCTCTTCTTTTCCTTTATTTCTTTTTCTTTTCTTCTTCTTCTTTTTTTTTTTTTTTTTTTTTTTTTTTTTTTTTTTTTTTTTTTTTTTTTTTTTTTTTTTTTTTTTTTTTTTTTTTTTTTTTTTTTTTTTTTTTTTTTTTTTTTTTTTTTTTTTTTTTTTTTTTTTGAGACAGGACTTTGTCATGCAGCCCAGGCTAGCCTAGAGCTCCCTTTGTAGTCCAGCCTGGAGCTGATAACATTCTCTTTGTTCCCATGGTCTCCTCAATTCCCCCTCTTCCTACTCCAGTGGCATCTGCCCCTCCAGTGGCACTGCCAATTTCCAGTTCTTGTCATAATTTCCATTCTGTTCAGTGGCATCCTATAAACATGCAGCGCTGTTAAGCTCTCCTTTTGCCTAGAAATGCTTGTGTGCTTTACCCTCCACAGCAAATACATCTAGACATTCATTTTGGCATCTGCATTCTCAGTTCCTCTCGTGGGCAGCTCTTCTTCTCCCATCCACTGAGCATTGTGCACCCATTTGTCCCCGCTCAGCCTCGCTCTTTATGCACTTGTTGACCAGTCTTAGCTTGAGTTGGCTCTGCTTAGGTGCCTGCCAGCATCAGCCACTATCATGTTCTTAGCCAGAGTGGTTTCTTCCTTTTGCTGTCTTCTCTCTCGCGGGCCACTCCTGCCTCAAACCTAATTATGTCAGGCTTCTCACGATTCACAAACATTTCTAAAGTACATCTAATTTCTTCTTAAATTTTTACTTCCTTCTTTCTTTCCTTCCATGACCTTGTATCAGTTCCTCCATCCTGTTGTGGGTTGGACAGTGACCCCCAATGTGGTACAGTGGAGTTTTGACTCAGGGTACATGTGAAGGTGATCTCACATGAAAGCAGAAAGCATGCAGATGTAATCAAGGAAAGATGAGTCCACAGTGGATCAGGATGTCCGTCGGCCAATGACTGCTGTCTTTCCTAGAAGAGGAAAATTCAGACAGAGAAACATGGGGCAGAAGACTAGGTCATGAAGGAGGCAGGGGTTGGATTGGTGGCACTACAGACCACGGAAGCGGAAGCCATCAAAGCTCAGTGTAAGCAAGGGTTCTCCCTTGGAGTCTTCAGAAGGAACATGTCTCTGCTAGGGTTAAGAGAGAGGAAGTTTCTGTTTGTCTTAACACCCAGTTTGATGGCAGCCCTAGGAAATTAGTACACATTCATTGTCTAGCGCTTGGCTCCGCATGCTAGCCTTCTATCTCATGCCCAATATTTATTTTCTACAATGTTTCCAAAGTGCTCTTTCTAAAAGGAAAACATTGTCCTATGGTAGTTTTCATTTGTGACTTCCCAGTTCCTTCATTTTATGAACTGTAAATAGCTGCCTTGCTTAAGAGGGCATTGAGAGGATTAAGTGAAAATTCCACACATAACATTATACTTACACATTCAGAATGTGAGTGTTTTGTTTTGTTTTGGTTTGGTTTTGGTTTTGCTTAAGATCAAAAGGTCAACAAAATACTATTGGGGTCAAGTGTTTTATATATTGAATGGCTCAGTAGAATAAGTGCTTCCCTGGCAAGTGGAAGGGTCTGAGTTCAATTCCTGGTTCTGCAAAAAAAAAAAAAAAAAAAAAAAAAAAATGAATGCTTTAAATCATCCCTGTCCAATAAAACCTTCCATAATGATAGATAGACATAGAGATATTGACATACAGAGATAGATATATATTTATAGATATTCTGATATATGTGCAACACAAGGTCCATGTGGCTATTTAACATTCAAAATAGAAGTAGTGAAACTAAGGAACTACATTTCTACTCTCATTTAAATAGCCACATTACTAATAGGTACTGCACTGAAGAGCACATTTCTAGACCACAGGCCAGCAAGCTTCCCCTGCAAACATACCAGGCTCGAGAGCACTGCCTGTTGCAGCTACTCAGCCCTGCCAGGGGCAGCACAAAAACAGCCACAGATAACATATAATTCAATGAACATTTCTGTTGTCATCAGAATTTGCAAAGGAAAACAGTTCAATACAGGATACATAATTTATAGTATTATTTTATAGTAATCACACAGAGCTAAGTACAAAAGAGCACAGGAAATCTGTGCACAACCTAGAGACCCAAAGACTCCAGCTGAGGACCTGGCTCCCACGATAATGTCCTGCATGAGTCCAGTAGACCTAGAGCCCTATCACAGTGCCTCCCATGAGCCCAGCTGGAGGCCTAGAGCCCACGACAGTGTCTCATGCAAGGTAAGGTCCAGAGCACCCCTCCTTCCTCAGTGGCAGGAGGTACTATTACTTCTCCAGGAGGAGCTTGTCCTGCTGGCTTTTCTGCTAGAAACTCATTCCAGGCCTCCACACGCAGCACCACTCTGATTCAGTTCAGCTGGGTGCCACAAGTTGATAGCTGGGTACCCAGTTGTCAACCAGCCACAATTTCCATGTTCAACTTAAATGTATTGTCTTAATTACTCTTCTCTCATTGCTGGGACAAATACCCAACACCCAAAATGAAGGAAGGAAAGGTTTATTTAGCTCACAGTTACTGCGGGTTTCAGTCCATACTCAGCTGGCTCCAAGGCAGACTGGCACATGGCAGAGAGGATCAGTTCATGACAGCGGAACAACAACAATGCAACAAAGAGCAATAGCTTATGAAAGTCTGTCTCTCTCTTACATTACATTCAGGCTCTCTGCCCCAAGGTGGGATGTAGTACTCACACCCATAATCCCAGCAGTACTAAGACCCATAATCCCGGCCTTGGATCACACATAATCCCAGTGGATCATGAGTTAATCACAAACTCTAGAATTCCCCACCCCATGACTGCATGAGGCTTTGGGGGGACAGCTAGATACAAAACATAGCATGCATTTACCTAAACAGGGGGCAGGCCAGAGCCATAGTTTGACAAACCTTATTTCAGATCATCCATGGAAGAAAGTGACACCGGAAAATTGGCTAACCCACTGCCCATTAATTGTCACCTCCACCACGGATGCAAAAGTTGTGTGTCAGAATGGAAAGCAACTAGATAGGGAGTGACTTATGGCTGAGTGGCATGTAGACAGTTGAAAGATGAGAGGTACTGTCGAGACCTGCAATGGGAGGCAGAAGAGAGATGCAGGGCTGCCCTAGGACATGACTCTCTATCCTGCTCCACCAGTGATGGCTGTTTGTTTCCAGGGCACAAAAAGCCACTGAGAAGAGTGATCCAGGCTCATCCTAAAGGGGCCCCTCCAGGAGGACTGGTAGAGATGCAATACTGTGAGGCCTCAGTACCAACCCTCATGAGGGAGGGGCAGCTGCTAGAGGAAAGGCACAAGACAAGGGAACTGTGGTCTCAGGACCCTGCACAGGACCACCAAGGAACACACAGAACACAAAGCCAGCTTTGGTCTCTTGCCATAATACCTTGCTCCAACTGCCTCTCCTTGGGAGGGTCCAAAGTGCAGACAGGAATTAAGAAATGGCCCAGGAGGAAGAAATCACACCTCACTTCCCCTGTGGCTGCATAAGATTTAAGTGTGTCATTTGGGAAACTGAGGGACAATAGATTGGGAGTTTCAGGGATTTTAGACCAGTGGGAAGTTTTATTATTTGAGTGACCAAGCAAGCTAAGAAATCTACCTACATTTTCACCCAGGACAGGAGGAGGAATTTTTCAACAGGGCAGGTGACTGAGGAGGGCTGAATGATGACCTCTGCACCTTGTTGAGTCTAGCTCCAACAAGACCGCTAACACATGAAGGTCCCCTGCAGAAAATCCTTCTGTGATCTTTCTTGGCCCTGGATAGAGCCTAATCCATTGCTACCTCAGCCTTTCTTTAGCTCTACGTGCCTGGAGGCCTAGCCTCCCCACCCCCACCCATTGGGAGCCCAGAACGTCCTTTTTGCCTAGTTCCTACTTAACTCTAGGCACAGTTCATGTGCCCGCCCGTTCTTCCCAAAGTCTTCCCACAGACTTTTCCTCTCCCTGAGGCTGGTTTCCCTGACTCTGTTCTAGCACCTTGTGTAAACCATCAACATTTATCATGGAGAGGCAATAATTGTCCACACAGGTATCATGCCAGACAGACAGATGTCCAAAATCAAGGCTATGCTTTATTTGTAATTTGGTGCCCAGAATCTATCACAGCAACTGGCTTAAAAGACTAAACATTTGGTGGGTGAGTACAAACCATTTGTGCCCTTAGTTTAGCAAGTAGAAAAAGAGTATGCAAATAGGATGCTGGTGCTCCATTGTTAGTATTTCCTAGTTTTTGACATTTGGTACTGTGTGGAATCAAAGGACTAGAAGAGGGTGGAGTTCTTATGAATATTATTAAGGGCTTTAAAGAAATGACAGTTTACAAACAAGTCAGAATGCTGTCCCAAAGAATTTTTTAATAAATACTCTAAAACCACAGGAAGTATATAAGATAAACATCACCCAGCTTTGTCAGACTGTGACCTCAGATATTTTTATAAGAAGGGAAACAAACACAAAGTGGAAGCTGCCTGTGTTTCCCTCCCCCACCAAGCCACTCCTCCTCTTTTCCAGCGGTCTCTATTGTTTTGAATTTGGCATGCATGTTTTATGCTTTTTAGACACGTCTATAAGCAAGATACAGTATTAAGTTACATATTTTTTTTTTTTTTTTGTCTTTTTTGAGACAGGGTCTCACTGTGCAGTTCAGGCTGGCCTTAAGCTCACTTTGTAGCTCAGGCTGGTCTCGAACTCACAACAATCCTCCTGCCTCAGCCTCCCTAGTGCTGGGATTACAGGCATGCGCTACCACGCCTGGCTCTAAGTTACATATTTTAAAGTATAATATACATAAAGAATATGTTGTAAATGTCCTACAACTTGCTAACTTTGCTCAATACTATGTTTTTACATTTATATGGTACATGGTATTGTGACATCTGTAGACTGTTTGGTTATTTTTCAGAAATTTTTTTTTTTTTTGGCCACTCTGTATTCCTTAAGGGTAGGGCTGGTAGGGCATGAGGATCTGGGTATCAAACCACAGAATTCTGACCCTGCTTTGCTTAAGCAGGCACTTAAACAACTGAGCTAGTGGGCAGGTCCCCTTAATGGGCTTGCTTTCTTCTTTTTTTTTGTGGTACTGGAGATTGAACTTAGGACCCTGTGCTTGCCAGGCAATCACTTATCCTACTCAGCTATCTCTCTGGGCCCCCTGTTTGGTTGTGTTCAGTGACAGTAAAATTCTATTGCAAAAAAATGCTCAGTGTGTTTGTTTTCTTGGTGATAAACATTTGTGTTATTGGCAATTTTTCACTTTTTTTTTTTTTTTTTTTTTTGATACTGGGTCTCACTAAACAGCTCAGACTCATAATGATTCTCCTGTTTTGGCCTTTCCAGTGCTGGGATTATGGACATGAACCATCATACTCAATTTCAGTGATGCCTGGAGTTCCAGGGTCAGCAGGGCAAGCAAGTACTGAGGATTGAACCCAGATTCTTGTACTTTCCAGGAAGGCATTTAAAACACTGAGCTATCTCTCCGGCCCTGCAATTTTTCACTCTTAATGGTACAGTAGCCATTCTTCTTTGTGTCTCTTTGTGCATAGGTGAGATATTTTATCTAGGATATTTAGGTAAGGATAAAATTTCTAAATCTAGGTACATGCATCTTCAAGTCTGTTAGAAATTATAACATTTATCTACAAAGGGAAGTGTCAATTTTAGATCCACAGGTAGGGTTTGGATATCATTATTGCTTACTATCCTGACAATGCTTTATATTATTAATTTTTACCAAATTTAGAGATAGGAGTGGTCCTTGCGGTTTTTGTTCATTTCCCTGGTCACTTAGTTCTAACATCTTTTCATATTTGTGTTTATTTTCCTTTTACTTCACGAAATCCAATGTTCAAAGCATTGGTCCTTTTCTCTTGAGCCCTTTGTCTTTTTCTCCCAAATTTGCAGCCGCTCTTTACATCCTTTAATATTTATGAGTGTCTTGATTATCCATGAGTAACACACCTCATTAGGCACATCTGCTAAGAACAGAGCTCAGCTGGGAAGCCTTCCCCAATGGCCTCCTCTGAGGCTGCTGGGGAACAAACTCAGGCTTGTCTATATCACTCAGAGGAAGCCCATGTGTGATGGAACATGTACCCAAGGCACACTCTGGGGCACCTGGAAAGATCTGTGTTTGTTTGAAAAGCCTGTGTGAGGTCCCACCTTAAAGTACTATAATCTCAAAGCACAGCTATATAAATCACGGTCAAACTTCTGCTCCGCCTGCCTCAGCCTTCCAAGTGCTAGGCTTGCAGCTGTGTGCCAGCACACCTGGCTCCAGGGCTTGGTTTTTACCTCCAAGTCTTTTCTTACTTTGAGAAGCCTGTCTTAACTGGGAAACTCATGCCTGCTTAATGTTTTTCTAATCTCTACTCAGTGCATTACTCTCTTACATTCTGTCAGAGGTAGAGGGATGAAGCCAGGAGATACTTTCCATAGTTTGCTGAGAAACTTCCTTTTTTGGGCCCGAGAGTATTGTGTAGTGTTAGAGCTTAGTATGTCAGCACAAATCCCTGCCCCCACAGAAAAATAGGAAAAATTAAGAAATCTGTTTTTCTAGATATTTTCATTAGGTGGATCTCTTAGCTTTTGTACATAGCCCAGGTGC
The DNA here is from genome assembly GCA_004027165.1 of Ctenomys sociabilis. Lineage (NCBI taxonomy): Eukaryota > Metazoa > Chordata > Mammalia > Rodentia > Ctenomyidae > Ctenomys > Ctenomys sociabilis. The sequence goes on along the minus strand of PVKA01010118.1, from coordinate 8,699 downwards.
TGGTATTACCAAACATCCCACCAACACTAGCAAGAGACCACATCTTTCCACAGCAGTTGTCTCTGGCTCCTCTGTTCTTCATCCCAGGTCCAGCAAAGCCCATGAGCCTTTCATCAGTAGCCTGGTTCTAAAGTCAGTGCCACAGGTGTGAAGTTTTATTCCGAAAACACTCCTTCAGGTACCAAGTAATGCTCTTGTTACTCAATGGTGAGTAACAGCCTCCAAATTCAGAGGTATGAAAGTCACCACCGTTTTATTTTGCTCCCAGATCCTAGAGGTGATGTCAGACGAGGGATGATGTTCAGGAAGAGGGGCTCGCCCCTGTTTTATAATGTCCAGGGCCTCAGCAAGAAATCCTTGAATAGTTGGTGTGTGACTCCTGGGGGCTGAGTCCTCAGGAAGCTGCATTGCCCATAGTAGGCCTTTGTGGGGAGCATAGTAGGCCTTTGTGGGGAGGGCAGAAGGCTGGTCTGCACCGGGTCTGCCATAAAACCTCCAACACTTTATCCTCCAGGGAGCGTCACTTCTTCTGGGGTGAATTAGGGCTCCACCAGCAAGGGTCCCAGCAAACAAGCTGTGGGGCCCTTTCCATGCTCACGTTGCAGATCATGCAGTGCCCTTCTGCTGAATGAAGCCCTGCAAGCCAGCCCAAATGCAAGAGGGGAGTCAAGCCTTTGTCTCTCCATGGGAGGAATGCCACAGAATGTGAAGTCCTGCTTTTGAAACTTTCAAAACAACCATACTTTAAAATAATGTGTTATAGAGTCCTCCATATTTAGAAATGGAAGCCTTATGAAGTTTCTGTACTGAATTAGCACACAGTCTTAGTTTTGAGTCATAATATTTATTAAAAGTAAATATTTATTGAAAGTACGAAAACTATAAATGAGTAAGACATTGTGAATTGGAGTTTCAAGTGAGCAACATCATTATGCAGCTGGGGAAAACAGTTCAAATAACTTGAAGAAGCTAGTGAAATTACATCTTGACTCTACATTAGCCTCAATAAAAATGATATATTACTTGGGGAACAATTGTATTTAACCTTATTTAGAAAGATCAGTGCAATTAAAATGAGTATTCTCTTGAGGTTGCCATGTGACTTGTGTGTCTCTTGTTTCATATGTCTTTAGTTAGAGTACTTGAAGAGAGCAAAACTCTCAAAGAAAATACTAAAATTGTAAGCAGGTAAGTTGGTACCCAAAACTGCCATTTCCTCCTCTGGTTTCTCCTCTTCCTTCTTCTTTAACCAAGGACCAGTATGCAAATGCTAACCACAGAATATTCTAGCTGTACAGATTGAAATAATTTTTAGAATTGCATTCTCTAAAATTAGGTGGGGTTTCTTGGTAGAAAAAAGTATTGTATTTTCTTTGTTGTACAACACAACACATCAAGAATTTTAGTTGAAAACTTAATATTTGTGCATTTTCATTCCTTTCTTGCCAAATATATCCTATACTTACATTATTAAAATGTCATTTCAAGGGGAAATTTTTCAAATGTTTTCTTTGTGTGGATATCAGAAAACATGGCCTCCTTGAACACCAGTTGAAAGTTCTTGTAAACTTGTATCCAGGGCCTACTTTACTTTAAAAAGGAAGAAAAATTATGTGAGGAGGCTTCAAAAGCCATAGATAAAAATTTTAAATCACTTTTATTGAATTCTAGCCAGTGAGTCAAACAGTGAAATTCTTAAGACAAACAACCCAAATTATATTTGAACCCTTAAGCTAATGTTCAAACTTAGGAAAATTTTATCTGTGAAATTGAAAATGGATTATGTAGTACATTTAATATTGGACTTGTTCAGTAAGAGGCAAACAATTTTGGAATTAACAGTCATGACCACTAAAACTGGCAAAACCTAATTATGTACTTTGTGAAATTTATTTTGAACAGATTATAAAATCCAATGCAGGCATACAGTCTTCTTGGCAATTTCTGTAAAGTCCCTGTATTAGTTTACATAATATCACCTTAGGCATATAGATTATATTGGGTTATGCAAAGAAGGAAAACGAAGTTTGTGGCACCTTCACACAGTTGGGTTCAAAATTTAAAACTGGGGTAGCTAAAGAAGTCATATGAATCCCACAGCACAACTAAGCCATAAATAAAAAGGGAAATTGTGGAGCATGTAAGAGCTACCTGGGAAATGACTAAACACAGAGGTAATTCCAGAAAAGATTACACCAAGCGTGGCAAATGCATGGCCCTGGTGCTATTGCTCCCTGCTCCAGAGCCAGTGGGAGACATTTTTAATTAATCATCTTTCCTGTCAGCTCCACAGCAGTCTCTGATGCAGAGCTCCACGCAGCTTCTGCTTACGGTTGGTGTTGGCATTTACATGAAACCTACCTACCGTCTGGATAGAATGACCATAGGGAGCCTGAACTGAAGAAAATGAGTCCTCGGCATAACTGACTTGCTTTTCCTCACAAGGAGCACAGCTAATAGGAGCCTGAGCCGACATCATCAGGATACCCAGCCATGCTGTGACTGCTGCAAACGCTGGCAGGCTCCCAGAGGCAGCCCAGAGTAGGGAGCAACAGTGGTGGGATTGAACGTCTCGCTTTATAATGTTCAGAAAAATCCCCACATCTATAAAATAGGAATCATGAAGCCCATTTCTCAAGGTCTGTTGAGAAGAAGCATGGAATAGGCCATGTCGATTTCCTGAAAACAGGTGCTTGCTGTCTATCTGTTCCAAATGATAGCTGCATGATTTTGAAAGGGACCGAGTCTTAGAGTAGAGCTTCTGAAGGGATGAAAAGGGTTGAAAAAAAATACAAGAGCTGTTCATGAGAATTGTTTATGGCACACAAGTGAAAAATGAGGAATTCCTATTTGATACAGGGTGGTTAATGCAGTAACAAGATGCTTTCACCTGTTTAGAGATAAGTAACTAGAACACCAGCACTCAGGGCAGGGCAGAAACCAGTTTGCAAGTATCAGGTTCACCTCAGACCTTATTAGCTGCCTCCATTCACCTAGGACCCAGATTATAGCCTTTGACTGTACTTGAGAGGAAGACCCTGGAGAGGCTCCAGTCTCCAAGGAGGCCAGTCTGGATTCTTCTGTGTTCTAAGGAGGCCAAGAATTTCCTGCCATTGGTTTTGAGGTGAGCTTTGGTTTATGGTAAATAATACTGGTTATTGTTTAAGGCAGTCACACAAAGTTTGCTGTTTTATGTGCTCATTAGTAAAACATGAACCACATAAAATATTAGTATGCACAGATATGGCAGGAGTTATAAAAATGTGTGGGAGTGAGAGTTAGGAAAGAGCAAAGTAAACTGTGAACAAGAAAAAAGGATGAAGAAGCGTAGGCAATGGTGGTTGTTTTAGTCAGTTTTCTCATTACTAAGACAAAATACCCAATACTTGAAGTTACAGGAGGAGAGATTTATCCAGCTCACAGCTGTGGAGGTTTCAGTCCATAGCCTGCCGGCTCCAAGGTACGGTGGCATGGCGCAGGGGCATCACCAAGAAGAAACAGTGCATGGCAGGTGGAAGGCAGCAAGCTGCAGGAGACAAGCAAGAAGGGACCCTCTTTCTGCCCCCTGTGTTCCATCCAGGCTCTGAGCCCTTTGGGCAGGTAGCACTCACACTGGGGTGGGGCAACCTTAATGCTACCCAGACTATACCAAACCAGTCAGTGGGCTAACACAGTAATCACACCCCTTGGATCCCAGGAATTACACACTCCAGATCTGGCCAGCTCTGAAAAGCCTTACCAGTGACTTCATGGGGCTTTGGGAGGACATCAAGACAGAAGCCGCAACAAAGGGCAAGAGAAGATGGAGGAGGGTTCCTTCTCCAGGCCCTGTGTGACAATGTGACACCTACAACTCAGCCCTAATCCAGAACCTAGTAAGGATGTTCGAAGCTTTCAGCATGGCCACTTTAAACAGTTATGAGATGACTTAGTTCTAGTGCTCTCTCCCTTTAATTAGGAGACAATTCACTCTTTGCAATTTAGTCTCTGACATTTAATTAGTGCTTCCAATATGTTAAGGCAAGTGCTATCAATCAAGTGAGAGCAACGCAATGCTTGTTCCTGCACCAGTAGCATGGAGGTGGCATTGTCACAGCCAGTCCACACTCACTCTAGGATCATTAATCAAGCATGATTTTTCACTTATTAAGTTCCTGTTCAGCAGGCACCATGGAGCTCAGCGTTGATTAGGGTTTTACCTATGTAAGGTGAGCAGAAGGGGAGGGGAGTGAAAATAACTGTGTTGGGTCTTATGGCTTGTATTTAGATGTCTCCCAAAGCCCCATGCACTAATAAGTGGGGCTTTCCGGAGGTGGCTGGATCAGTCCCCTAACTGGATTAGTACTGTTCTGAGTGCAGTTGAATGGGTTTACTGAAGAAAAGAGTTCTACCCTCACTATGGGTGAAACCAATCAGTATGTTTGTTGCCAGGATGGAATGCAAAGGGACAGAAAGAAGTCCGGCTGCTATTGCACTGCTTTTTGCCCACTCTGCCATGGACTGTTTCTCCTCTGCCTTCTTGTCTTGAAGTCAAAACTGAAACCTCTACAGACTGTGAGCAGAAATAAACCTTTCTTCTTTATCCTTATGAGAGTTAGATATTTTGTTTCAGCAATGAGAAAAGTAACTAAGACTTAACTCCTGGTACCGAAATCTGTACCAGTGGTGCTCAGGAGAGAAACACAATCTTCTGTAAGATCTAGACAAATGTATAAGGATTTACAAGCTACAATGCTGGCCTGTAGAGTCAGGTTCAGAAGAGTACAAAAGAGGGTAGAGAGCCGAAGGATCCAGTCCTAGAATGGAGCCCAATACCCGAAGTTACAGGAGGAGAGATTTATCCAGCTCACAGCTGTGGAGGTTTCAGTCCATAGCCTGCCGGCTCCAAGGTACGGTGGCATGGCGCAGGGGCATCACCAAGAAGAAACAGTGCATGGCAGGTGGAAGGCAGCAAGCTGCAGGAGACAAGCAAGAAGGGACCCTCTTTCTGCCCCCTGTGTTCCATGCAGGCTCTGAGCCCTTTGGGCAGGTAGCACTCACACTGGGGTGGGGCAACCTTAATCCTACCCAGACTATACCAAACCAGTCAGTGGGCTAACACAGTAATCACACCCCTTGGATCCCAGGAATTACACACTCCAGATCTGGCCAGGTCCGAAAAGGATTCCATGTGAGTTCGTATCAGGAAATCCAAGGGTCTTCCATAGAAGGGTGAACGGTCTTCACTGGAAGCCAGGGGACAATGTCCAAGGGAAGGTGAAGACTGGGTTCTTGCCAAGAAACAGAAGCGGGTCTTCCTTCTTTATTCCCATTTTACCCCATTCAGATTCCAGGCCTGTTGGTTGGTGCCAGTCACACCCAGGGTGGTCTTCTGTGTGCAGTAAATCCCTTCAGCCACACCTAGAACTATGCTGACCCAGTTTAGTGGGGCATTTATTACTCAAGTTGACACAGTTCATTAACTATCACAAGGGACAAGAAGTTTGTTTTTATCCTTTTGTACTACAAGGGTCCTGGCCAAACACTCTTGTAACAAAAGACAGATGAATATGAGGAAAGCATAAACATTTACTTAATCAAAGTTTGCTGTAACACGGAAGCCTGCCAACACAAAGTCCCAAAGACCTCAGGAAAACTGTGCCATCACATGCCTCCTAACCATGTTTTGCTTAACAGTGGACTGAACAACTGGCCCATTGGATCCCATCAGATCATAAGAGATCCGAAAAAATCCTATCAGCTAGTGACTTCAGCTGTTGTCATCACCAGTAGCAGTGCAAGGTTGCACATGTGTTGATGTTGCTAATGGTGTGAATGGAGTGAGTCCAGGACAGGTAGGATAGCACCGACATTACATGCATGCATACTTGATAAAGAGGATGCCCAAGTATGCTGCTGGTTTATGCATTTCCTGTGCTGCACTCCCCTAAACTGCATCACAGAATCCAGAATTTCCCTCACCCAAGGCAGATCATAGAATCTAAAACTCCTCATGAAAGCAAGCCATAAAACCAAGAAAGGTTAGTCTCCCCCTTCTCCCTTGAAAAGCTGCACTCTCCAGGGGTCTTTGCCATACTGCTAAGGCAGGAGTGATACACAGATTCCAGAAGAAGTCCAGGCAGACAGGCCTTGCGGAGATGTCTTCTCTTCTACTTCCACCAGATCACAGCCTTTCATCCACTCACATTTCCACATGCCTATCCATTTCCAACAAGCTGAACCATAAAAGTAGCCAGTTTTCCCTGGATCTTTGGGTCATTTTTGAAGTCTCTCATGTCATAAGTTGAATAAATCTTCTATGCTTTCCCCTTGTTAACTTGTCTTGTGTTGTAGGATTGCCAACTATATATGTCAGTCATGATGCATGATAAAGGTATCACATCTTTCTGTCACTACAACATCAATAGTAAAATGTAAGTAGACTGGGGATGAAAAGTGGCTGCTACCACTTGCACCCATGGGAAAGTCTGGTCTCTTAGCCAGGGCAGCGGTGTGTGCCTGTGATGCCAGCTGCATGGGAAGCTAAGGCAGTAAGATCCCTTGAACCAAGGAGTTTAAAACCAGCCTGTGCAATATAGTGAGACTTGGCTAAAGACCTAAAAGAAGAACTTGTCTCTGGCCTTTCACCTAGCCCTGTCCTTACTTTTGTTGTTGCTTCCAATCCTAGTTTCTCTGGATCCCAACCTAAGCATCCTGCTGTCTGTCCTTCATTCTGAGGCTTGAACTTATCTGAAATTGTAACTGCTACCAAACTGCCATGCTAGGACAGTCTGGACCAGACAGCCCTTCTTGGGTAGAGAAAGTCATTGGTAAAACCTGGCTTGCGGCAGCAGCACACCTGACCTCTCCCCAGGTGCCTTCTCTGTGCTCTAGACTCCCACTCCTGCAGCTTGGGTATGTGAGAAAGCTGTGTTGGATCTGTGAGAAAGCTTAGCCCTGGCTTGAGCTGCTTAACTCTCGGACACCTAAGCCCTGAGCTTCACAGTAATCACTCGGGCAACGATAATTGGGGTTTGCAAACACTCCATGCTGTGTGTTAGTTAGAATATCTAATCCACTACCCTGAAATGAGATGAGTTAACTTAGCATTGGACCAGAAGATGTACGGGGGTGCTGGAGGGGGAACACTATAGATCACATGGTTATGAAATTGTTTGCAAGTAAACAAGCTCAGCTCAGATAGTCTGCTTCAGAAAAACACAAAAACCAATCAAATGTAAGCCATTACTGATATTATTGAAGTATCTTAAGAAATGATGCAAATATAATACCCACCTCTGACAAGACACCAAGAACAACATGGGAAAAGAAGGACTTTAAAAGAAATCCAATTACCATTGTGTGCCTGGGTGTGTTTTCTCTAGCTGAATTTCATAGAAAACTAAGGATCCTTATACACTAGAGCTTTTGGGGGAGACATATCAAATAAACAGCAGATTTTAATCTCTGTAACAAATGGCTTTGGTGTAGATGGTTAAGTTTGTACCATTATGAATTTAAACAAAATTAAACTGAGCCATGAAACCTAATAATACCTTGAATTTATAGACCACTGGACTCAAGATAACTCCTTTTTCTGTGGCACTTACAAAGTCAGTTCACTTCTCTCTGACATAACTTTCAAACACCAAAGAAAAGCAGAAAATTTATCTATTAAATTATCCTCCTCTCCCAGTAAATTTTAGTAGCATTTCCCTTCACAATCGTCTTTTGCAGTTGCACAGTAATTTCCATATAAGGTCCTCCAAGTGTTTTGCAAACATTAATTAAGCTTTGCAATAGCCCAGCAAGGAAGAGGACCAGCTTTATACCCAGGAGTCCTGCTCATGCTGAGATGGTGGTTGGAATGGCATTTGTTCCTGTCACTCCAAATCAGCACAGAGGGCTTTAACCTGTGGGAGGAGCAGATGCGCTGATTCTGCCAGAATTACAAATGATGCCGCCATACCTCTACTTGCCTTGAGGAAGATGCCGCGACTTTTCCTATCAAGTAATTGCTCTCTCACCATGTGTGCAAGGATATTTTTATCTTTGACTCTGAAGAGCTGATCTGAGTCTTACTCCATGAATGTTTTGAAATCAACTTGAGCTCAATGTTCTATCCTATTATATTCATAAGCATTGCTTTAAGAGCAGCTTTACATTTTATGTGATCAAATAGTTGCAGTGAGAAATGGTCACACAGCACAGGGCTGGAGAGTTGCTCATTTTCTCATGCCTAAAAAGGCACCTATCCTGCCTTTTTAACAGAATTTCAGCTTAACTATCACAGGGAAATGGGGAAGTAAAGACAAAGAGGACTTGGCTGGGTGTCCTGACCATTCTCCAGCCCCTGAAATGTGAGCCGGAGAGACTGAGATGTTTATTTTATTTTTTATTTTTTATGGAACTGAGAATTGAACTCAAGCCCTTGCACTTGCCAGGGAAGTGCTTATTCTACTGAGCCATCTCCCCAGTTCCCAAGATGTTTGACATTAAACAAATAGATAACTGGTCTGTTAAGCTAGTACATTTATGTGGGATTTTTTTTTTAAACAGACTGCCTTTAAAACATCTTCTGGGACTGGCCAAACAGCTCAGTGGATTAAAGCACCTGCAAGCAGGAGTAGAGGCTGGGAGTTTGATCCCAGGGTCTGCCATGCCAGCCCCGCCCTCAATCTAGTAGTGAGACCATGAACACCCTGTAGACCCTTCCCTAA
>PVKA01010117.1:38225-65760 GCA_004027165.1 Ctenomys sociabilis | reverse complement strand
GTAGTACATTCAATGCCACATTCCTAAAACATTACTTTTGCACATATAGGACTTTTGCCAAGTTTAGGCGACTGCTTTGAGCCCACCAAAACTTGTCTATTCAGATAACCATTATCTAAAGAACAATGAGAATTGGGAAAACTAATGTTATTTGTGGAGAATTTTCCTTTGCACTCAAATTCTAAGTCAGCTTATTCTTGGAATGCAAGAGCTATAATGGAACAAAGCAAGCTAATAATATCGCTGCTTGTGTAACCTGGTCTATAAAATTATTTATCCAGGAATTAAGTGCAGAGCAAAGCACTGAGGAAAGGTTATGTACTATACTCCAGCCATCCACCACTTGAAACTTTGAGCATTCCTTTGAGATTCCCTTGTTTGGCACACCACTATTAGACTTGTAGCAATTTCCCTATCTAGATTAGAGTGCATCTTATAGTGAGCCCTTATACAGTTTGTGCAAAGAAGATGAAACAGGATAGAAGTTAACCTCCTCCAAAAGAACAATCTTGTTTTTAAAAGAGTTGGGGCTTTGCCTAACATCTGCGTAGGGATAGAAGGCTGCATGTTGTGTTACACTGTTTGATAAGTGATGCAATCAATCATGCCAAAATAATGAAACTCCAGTAGTTTGGATACTGAAACTCAGCAGCACTTCTCTGGTTAACAACAATATTCTATGTACATTGTTATAAATCAATATGTCCTGACGCATTGGAAAAGAACACTGGAATTTTCAGATCTGAGACTACTATACATCACCATCTGCAAATCATTGTGTAGATACATTGTTATCATTTTTCCTGTTATAAAATTATCATTATATAAATAAAAGTTTTATAAGGAGATGTTATATTGTAGTGAATTACTGAAACTGATGGAATTTTAAAAAGCCATATATCTTGTGGTTGGAAATGTGGACAGAATGGGATCACCTAAACTAGTGGCTGGTCTATGAAACAAGCTAAGCTTTTTCGAGTATTGTGCCCTTAACTTGTGAAGTTTAGCCTAATTTCAGGTAGAATCAGAAGCTGCTGAAATAGCCAAATATTATTTGGCTTAGAGTATAACACCATAAAGATTTAAGAGAAATTATCCCCTGAAAATTTGCATAATGTATAAGAATTGTCCAAAGAGTTTTTGGTATAATTTCATATATGTCAATTTCATAAATCATAGCGATGTTGAATTCTAAAATACTACTTGTACAGTCATTAAACAAAATATATAAACTATTAAATTATACACTTCAGTACACATGGCTTAAAATTTTGGTGTAAACTGAACCTTTTATAATTTGCTTTTCTTTGTGAAAAAAAAGATTTCCAGCCAAGATATTTTATCATGCTAAATAAACTGATTATATCCATGAGCTTTATGTCAATATTAGACAGGTAATTTCAAAACAAATTTTATTTTGAGTCAAACTCAAATCTAAAATTGAATATTCCATCTCTATTCTTTAAATTGAACTCATAGTGACATCAGCCTAGTTAGGATAAAAGCATCTTAAATATGTATAAATACTTAAGTATCTGTAAGTATGCACTTGATAATGTTGAGTTTTGAGTATCATAACAGTTCTACAACTATGTGGAGACATTGAAATCTGTTATCAAAATAAAAGAAAACCATTTGTTTGCTGATTTTCTATATTTAACTTTAAGAAAACACATCCCATTAAATAAAAGGCTACAGAGAAATAAGGAATCTAGTAATTAGTTGGACTTACCCCCAACATTTAAAGACTAAGTCTATCTGTTTAGTGTTTCAGAAAGAAGCTAAGACTATCCAATCTGATTTTCTATTAAAGTGAAGGATTATTGACCACTGGTGCTTAGTTCACTTTCCAATCTTCATGACAAAGAGCAGTTTTAGATTTAGTGTTTCATTCATCTTTTCAACAAATGTTATTGATTACTCATTATGTACTCAGCACTATGTTAGGCAATAACAGAACAGATGTAAAAGTGCACACCCACACACTCACACGCACAGGCACACAAAAGCACATACTTTCTGTCCACAAGGCACACATATCTAATGGGAGAAACAACCAAGGAAACACACAATTAAAATACAGCACAGTAAATTCTGTTAAAATGATAAGCAAAACGTTCTATTAGATCGGAGAAGACTGAGAATGCGACTCTGAGAGTGACAAAAAAAAGGATTTATAAGAAGAAAGACATTAGTCAATGTTTCAAGCTAGAATTTGGGAACATGTTAGGACAAAGAAAGAAACTTGCAGAAATACTATCACAATGACAGTAGTGACTACCCCAGCTGGTTTACTGAACCTAAGGTCATTCTTGGGGCATAAAATTTGTAAAGAAACCCAAGAAAGTTACAGAGAATCTTGAGCAAGTTTTTCAGCTTTCAAGGAAAAAGTATTCCTTTACATCACATGTAAAAAGATTTAGTATTCCTTTGAAACATTTCTTTTTGGAGACAGGGAGATGGCTCAGAGGAATAATTGCTCCTCTGGCAAGTGCAAGGGCCTGAGTTCAATTCCTGATTCTGAAAAAACATACATTTTGTTTCAGATATGTGGTGTGTATATGTATACAAGCTTTTAGAAGTAAAGTCAAATAAAGCAATTTATCCTCTTTTCAACATTTTTAAATATTTTTGAGCAAGTGTCTATTAGAGAATACATGGAGATCTCTTGTCCTAGGTGAATACATCTTGCAAACAAGAAAATTTTATGGATTTCCCAGTCACTTTCCTATTGCTGAGATACAAAAGAGGCAAGGATTACATAGGCCCTTAGTTTCAAAGATCATACTCCATGTATGGTCATATATCTGCAAGGTAGAAACATCATAGAGGTTGTGGTTTGTGTCCAGTTGTCCCCCAAAGCCACATGAAGTCATGAGATGGAGACGTCTAGTTTCAGACTAACTTATGATCCACTGGGATTATGGGCTTTAGTAGTGCTGGGATTATGGGTGTGTGTGTCTTCCCCAGACTGGGGTAATAGCCTTAATGGAACTTAAGATGGACAGGGACTTCCTCTCTCTGTTGCTGTTGTTGCTGTTTCTCTGCCATGAACTGGATGCTTTCTGCCCTGTGCCACTCTGCCATGGAGCCAGCCAAGTATGGACTGAAACTTCCAGTAGCTGTTAGCTAAATAAACCTTTCCTTCCTTCATTTCGGGTATCTAGAATTTGTTCCAGCAATAAGAGAAGAATAACTGAGATGATGGTAGAAGAGCCAAACAAAAGAAAACTGCTCATAGCTTGTCAGTCAGGAAAGAGAAAGAGAAGGAAAATGAAAAAAACAGGCACTCTCATCCCAGTCATACGTTCATTGACCCAGCTCCCACCAAGACCCAGCTCCTAGCAGCACATTGCGCTATAAACACATCACTAAAGTAGCCAACTGGCCAGGCATGGTGGCGCATGCCTGTAATTCCAGCACTCGGGAGGCTGAGGCAGGAGGATAGTTGTGAGTACGAGACCAGCCTGAGCTACAAAGTGAGCTTAAGGCCAGCCTCAAGTGCATAGTGAGACCCTGTCTCAAAAAGACAAAAACAAAAACAAAAAAAAAACAATAAAGTAGACAACTGATAATATAATGATCATGATTCAATCACCTTCTGAACCCATGAGGCATTATGGAATAGCACATATCCAAACAATAACCTTCTTTTAGTCCTCAAAAGACTCATGTCCATGTTTTTATGTAAATTATATTTTGGCTGTCTCTAACAGTTAGCAAGGCCTTAACAGTTTGAAATTTGCTAAAATATCCAATTCTGAAGTCTTCTTTGAGACTGAAGATAAACATTCAGCTGAGATATCCCATAAAAATAAAAAAAAAAGAAAATTAAATACAATAGTCATACAGGGTAAGCATTTTCATTCAAAAGGGGTGTACAAAGCAATGCAGCCAAAGCAAGACCAAAATGCAACAGTACAAACATTGTGCCTTGCAGTTCCATGTTCAACACTGGGAAAGTTGTAAAGAGATGAGGAATTCAAATGACTTAAGTGAGCATACTCCTGTGTCAGCACTGAGTGCAGGCCTCAAGAAGGCCTCTCTGTTGGCTAGACTCAGGTCTTTTTCTGTAGTGTTTCTCATAATATGTTGTTCATTTCTGGCATCTACAACTTCCTGGGTTTTCCAATGAACTTTCAGATTCACTCTCACAACTATATGCATTGCCCTTTCAAGGACATACTGCATGGCCTCAAAGACTTTTCTTTGAAACCTAGATGAAAACTTCTGTGACATATAGCTCTTGGCATTCTGCATGTCTTTAAAACTAAAACCATGTGGTTAATGCCAGATTCTTCCACCAGCTTGAGCAGTAGATTGGGTTCCTTACATCTTGGCTGCAGAAGCCTCTGAGGTCTTGGATAGTTGAGGACTGTGGACTCAATACCTGGAAACCAACTCTAGAGCACAGCTCTCTCAAACTCTCTTCTCAAAGCAAAATCTTTCAATTTCCCACCTTTAGAGTTGTGAAAGTTACTATCTTGCTGATTCTTTACATGCCTTCAACTAAATTTTACTACTGTCCTGATGAAAAGTATTTGGCTTGTATTTAATGCCAAATTTTTCAATAACCATGCTTTCCTTTACTCCAATTTAGCAATTACTTCCTTGCTGGAAAAACTGAACTTTGTAAGTAGGTATTTTTCTCCTGTTTGTCAATTGAAATCTGGCAAACAGCTGCCATGATATAACTGAGATGAACATTACTTTTGTTTTGAAATTTCCTCTACCAGGTTAGTTAGTCTAATGTCCTTCATCTCATTCTCTGGCAAATTCTAATGTTCTGCCAAATCAAAACTCCCATCACATTGAGTTTAAGTGCTAATTAATAACTTGCTCCTAAAAAACCCTCCAATACCTGCACTTTATCATCTGAATTTCTTCCAGAATTCTGGTCATCTGAGCAATGACTAGATTATTGCATTAATATTGTTATAGATAATTCTAAGGATTTTCTAGCTGGCAACCCCAAAACTCCTGTGTGCTAGTTCCAAAGGATTCTGAACCACAAAGTTAAGTAGTTACAGCAACATTTTATTCCTGGTATCAAATGCCATTTTAGCTAGTCTTCATTGCCAGGACATGATACCCAATACCTGAATCTTAAAGGAGGATAGCTTTATTTTGGCTTACAGGTTTAGTTTTCTCAGTCCATTTATCGTCAGATGGATGCAAGACAGAAAATTCACTGTTCAAGAGCCTAACAGACAACAAAGGCTTACATCATACTTACAGAAAACAGAGATTAGAGGATCTAAGACAAAAGACATGCCCCATATAACTAAACCCCATCTATTAACTGTAAGTCAACTGAATATTCCCCATTATACAATCACCTTCTAAAGACATGAGACTTTGGAGAATATGTCATACTAAGTGCTTAATAACAGGTTTCTTCTATTTATTTCTGTGTCTGTCCTCTGAAAAAAAAAACTCCTTGGGTTTTGTTGATGGAATTCGTGAATAACTTGTGATTTGGAGTTTTCTATTAATGAGATGTTGTTTGCTTAAACTATAAAATTTTGTGTGCTCTCTTTACTTTTTACATGGTATGAGACTTGCAGGATGAGCAGGGCCTATTCTCAAAAGAGGCTCTACAACTGACTTAATATTTACCAACATGAAACTCTTAATTTTATGTTTGATTTTGAGCTTTGTAAGTGAAGTCCAGTGGGACAAAGAAGCATGCTCTTGAGCAGAGGAGATACACCCGTTGGCACCATGAAATCACAAGCACAGATCCAGTAGCACAGTGAGCGATGAACAGGTAACTTAGACACATTCTTTAGTTTGGGGCAGTTTAAGTCTCTGGAAAGACTTATCAGAATGATTAGACTTATTACTTAGGTCCAGATAGGAAGATAGAATGGTTTCTACAGCAGTAGAAACAGTTGTGATTATGTTAGCAGCCTTGACCAGAAAAAAAACAAGTGCTCTATATAGGGTTCTTGTCAGATATTAGTTGAGAGTCAAGATTATCTATTTATAATGCTAAGTGAGAAAAATCAGGCACTGAAGGTTAAATATTACATGTTGAGATCATAATAACCATTCTGCTGTCTTCACAGGATAGCTCCAATGACTGGTGCAAAGTTAAATATGCCAGGAAAGCGACTGTAACTGCTCAAGACTTTGTGCCTAGAAGTGCTAGGAAAGTGTTTCTTTCTTTGATTTCAAAACTGTAAGGATCTCAGGCAATGACAAGATCAAAACTCTAGGTGATCAGAAGTCCTTTGCTCCACTGTAAGGATGCCTAAGAGAAAGAACCCAACAGGAGATACAGAAATAAGAAAGAATGGAAAATAAATAGAATCATGGCATCAAGACATTGCCCTTGGGGTCAGGGAGATGGCTCAGTAGCATAAGTGCTTCTCTAGCAAGTTCAACGGCCTGAGTTCAACACCTGGTTCAGGAAAAAAATAAAGACAGTGCCCTATCATTTTATTTTTACTTCTTTTTTTGTGGTACCAAGGATTGAACTCAGGACCTTGTGCTTGCCATCTTTATTTCTTGATATGCTTTAAAGATTCAATACTCTTTTTCCCAATGCAAGCTACTTATATCTTTTGCAAATAATATAATCAAGACTACAATATACGGCTAACAAAAGCTATATATGTCTGAGCATTTCACAATAGTATATCATAGAAACTCTGATTAGCCAACAAAATTCATTGATGATTGTATGTTATCAGTTATAAACTAATATTTTCAGAGCATTTTAGAATATGCAATATACATATATTGTATATTGCACCACATTTTATCTTCACACTAATTCTCTGAGAGAGGCAGGGTAAGTATTACTACATATCTCCCTTCCATATGATGCTATAATGTCAAGCTTTGTAAGGGAAAAATGTATCTTGTTCAAATTTTAAAGTTACCCAAATGTACTTCAGAAATAACAAAACTGAGGCTCAGAAGATATGAATGAACAAAGGTTACATAAAGCTTAAGAATCTGATCAGCAACAGGTTTCTCTGACCATCAAGCATTTTGTCATTTGTGATAGGACTTGTTTGTGCTATTCTGGATGCAAAGGTAAGATTCTAGTACTTACTTTCAAAAAGTTAAGATATTATTGCCATGGTTCATTATGAAATTCTTTTCAGGTATTTCTAAAATAACCGCATTTAATCCTTTGAAATCACTGATCTGGTGATAGATTAGGTTTAAAAATACTTTATGTTGTCAGTTTATATTTACAAAAGATCATCTGGACATGTGCAATGTTTACGTATTTGTTCATAATTTACCTTTCTTCAAATTGTAAAATAATTTGTTTAACTTAAAAAGTTAATGTCAAATCTGCAACATTCAGTGTGAGATGGGCACTTAGGACCTCTAGATAATTAATCCCTAGTTGCTCTGTCTTCTGACTTCTAAATGCTATATTACAGTATTTATGAGATTATGATCTCAAGAAAGAAGTGGATCAAGTACTAGTACTACTACTTGTGAATTCCAATACCATCACAAAATTTCATAGTAGTTTTTCATTGTATTTTCTTATCTGTATCATGGAGAGTATAAAAGTATTTATTCTGTGAGATTTGTTGTTAGGGTTAAATACAGCATTGCAGTATAAATTATAGGGCTTTAAATGTAGCACATATTTTTGTTGTTCTAATTCTAACTCACAATAAATGTATAAGAAATAACATCAGATGTGCAAACATCGTATTGTGTCCTTAGTGTGAGAAACAAAGAGAAAAATGGAATCTGGAGGGTACAATAGATATTGGGAAAAGGAAACAAACTTATTCAAAAGAAAGAGTTACTGAATTGAGGACAAGGACAGGAGAAGGAGTGTGGAAAATAGATTTAACTATGCATGTAAGCAAGATGATATGGACAACTGTACTGTGCATTTCTGCTGATCTATGGAAAAGAGTAGTTAATGCTTTAATTTGTTTGGTCTCCTTTTTTCAGCTGTACTTTTTATCTTCTTAATTTGTTATACATTTCTGTGTTTTTTTTCTTTTTTCTTCCAATTTTGCATGCATTTATCTGGTAATATGAGCTAATGGAAGACAAAACTATATATTACAATAAATACTGTGAAATTTATATTGCTTGATTAAGTGAAATTCTGTATCACTTGTAATTTTTCTGCTTTTTTAATGTATTTAATACAGGGTCTATAGGGTCTCACTACCTAGGTCAGACTCATAGTGATTCTCCTGTTTTCAGCCTGCCAAGCACTGAGATTATAGGGCCACACCACCACGCCCAGTCTCAGTGGCTATCTCAGCACACCCTGGGGGCAGGGCCTGCACTGCATGGGATGGATCAAACCCCTGGCCTCTGTGCTTTGCTTAAGCACACTCTTCAATCCACTAAGCTATCTGGCTGGCACAATTTTTCTGTTTTAATTCTAATATGTACTTTCTTTAAAAAGTAACATCAGGTGTTATGGCCTATGGCACTCATGCATGGGACTTTTAAGAGATGGTAAAATGTAGGATGTATGAATGTGGATTATGGGTATGGAATCACTTGATCTGTCCACTTTCTGGATTCCAGATGTCAGTGAATGAATTTACAGGAGACAGAATACTCCTCCTGGGTGTCAATGTTACCACAGGGCTTGTAATCTTAATTAAATAAAGAGGGCAAAAATTCTTCCTGCTGCTTCTGCTGCTGCTTCTTGCTTCCTACCTGCCATACTGGTAGGATTGTTTTTCCTCTGCCATCACCTCTGCCATACTGTTTTGCCTTAGAGCCAGCTAACTATGTACTGTAACTTCTACACATTAAGAGCTAAACTAAATCTGTCTTCTTTAACTTGTGGGGGTTGGGTATATCCATCACCCAGCAAAAAAGAAAGTATCTAACTTGGCAGGTGATTAAGTAATGAAAAAACCAGCAACTGGGGAGAATTTCTGGGAGTCTCAGGCAACCTATGTTACATGAATTCAAAATCAGCCTACACTACACAGGAAGATCCTGTCTCAAAAAAATGCAGGGGCTTGGAAGATAGCTTAGTAGAATAAGTGCTTGCCTAGCAAGCACAGGATCCTGAGTTCAATCCCTGGTACCACAAAATAATAAGTAAATAAAATAAAAAATGTGACTTACATGAAATGAAAGATACAGGTAGACTTCATAATCAAGTACACAAAGGAAAAGCCTGCAGAAATCTGACTTTGTATACTTCTTAAAGTCAGGTTTCATTACTCAGTTCATAGTTAATACAGCATTTTATTATCCCTTTACTACTAAATATCTTTATGTACTTAGTCTTTGACTTTACCATTGATATCTGAAACACACAATTTTTAAGCACCTTTTTCTCCTCTGTTTTTTTCATACAGGGTCTCACTACGTAGATTGGACTCATAGTGATCTTCCTGTTTTCAGCCTCCCAAACGCTGGGACTACAGGGGTGCACCACTACAACCCAGTCTCAATTGCTGCCTCAGTGTGCCCTGGGGGTGGGCCAGGCATGCACACCAGGGACACAACTCCAGTCCCTGCATCTGCCTAAGCAGGCACTTTGATCTGCTGAACTATCTGGCCAGCCTGCTTTTATGTTTTTGTTTTTGTCAAGCGCCTAATTTTTGAAACATATATTGTTTATAGATTAAGAAAGTTAAATTATATTACACAGCAGCTTGTCAAAAACACAAACCCACTGGAACCTATTTTACCTTACTTACTGTCTCTGAAGAGTAACACAATCAAAAATTCCTTGAAATATTAGTATTGTTATAACCTGAATGTGAATTCAAAATAGTCAATCAATTAATTTAAATATCTTTTTAAAATTGTGGTATTTGCCTTAATTCATTTCTATTTAAATTTTAAGAAATCTGAATAGCAAAGTAGCACGCACTGAGTAAAATTCTAAATTGGCAAAATCTGTTAATTTAGGAAATATACATCTGTGCAAAATTCAGCATCAAACCAAGACATATTTATTTTGATATGGGAGGATCAATATAGTGATCAGGATGATGCCATCAGATACCGACCTCAGCCCTTTAATATTTTTTAAGGGAATATAAACAGATACTCTTAGACACTGTGATTTGCAACATTCTTCATGCATACAATAGTTGCTCAGGTCCTCTGAATTCACTTAATGTCAACAGCTATCAAAATTTTAGCTTGCCAAGAATTTATGTTTCACAGTATTTGACTAAATCTAAGTAAGATATTTACAGGATGCATCCTGTGGGCAAATTCAGCCTGAGTTTTTGTTAGATAAAGTATTATTGGAACAGATCCTCCCATTTTGTAATGTATTGCCTATTTTTTTGCCTTATGGAGGCAAAGCTGAGTATCTCTGACAGGGACAGGACAACTATTTATAGAAAAAAAATGCTGTCTTTTGTTTAAGTTATTCAGGATGTTAAATAATTTATTATCTTGAATATCAGTAGATGTTTCTCCTAACCAAATTTGATCCTGTGTTTTTTTTAAACTATGATAACATATTTTCTTTTCTCAGTGGAATTCAGGTATATTTAGTATAGATTTATCATATATATATACACGTCATATATATATATATACATCATATATATATATATGGTTTTGGTGGGTACAGCTTAATAAAGGCCATAACACCTGATGTTATTTCATTTTTCATTTTTTAAAGAGAGCACAAATTGTAATTAAAACAAAAAATTACAAGTGATACAGCATTTCAATTAAAAGTAATATGAATTTCACTGTATTTGTTGTAATACATAATGTTGTCTTCCAATCAGTTATTCATACTACCAGATATATGTATGAAAAATTGGAAGAAGAAAGAAAAAAAGAAATACATAAGAAATAGAAGAGAAAAGGTACAAATAATTGAAAAAAGAAGAAGAAACAAATTAAGCATTAGCTGTTCCTTTCCATAGACCAGTAGAAATGCACAGTACAGTTTTCAAAAGCATTCTGTTTACACACACACACACACACACACACACACACACACACACACAATTTTCCCTTATTAAAGGAATACAAAATGGAAAAATACCTACAGTTTCACTAAACAAAATAATAGTACTTTGACAATTGCTATATTTCATAATGTTATCTTCAAATTAGTTGTTTAGACTACCAGATATAAACATTCAGAATTGATTTTTAAAAATTCATACAAAATTAAAGGGCCAGGCAAATAGGTCAGCAGATTAAATCACCTGAAAGCAGGCACAGGGGCCTGGGGTTCAATCCCTGGGCCTGCTGTGCTGGCACTGCCCCCAGGGTGCACTTAGAAAGCAACTGAGACTGGGTATCATGGCACATACTTATAATCTCAGCTCTTGGGAGTCTGTAAACAGGTAGATCTCTATGAGTTTGATATAGTAGTGAGCCCCTGAATACCCGGTACACCCTTCTTTAAAAAACATACAAAAATTATAAAAAAATAAAAAGGAGAATAAAAAAATGTAAACATGAACTATTCCTTTCAATAGACCAGCAGAAATCAGTAGTACAATTTTCCAAGCTATCCTGTATGAAATTTCTGTTTTTAGAAGTTGCATAAATACCTTTAAGTAAATATATTTTTCTCCTTTGAATAGATATTATTTCAAAACTACCATACATGATAATTTTAATCATCACACCAAGAAAATCACTCATTTCTTAGCAATGAGTAATGACAATATCATATTCCTCTTACCTTTCTGTAACTTTCTTTACCTCTTCTCTCTCAGTTTCTGTGAGTGTTCTTGGTTGACTCCTTTTCTCACATTAGTTGTGTGCATAAAACACTTCCTTATTCTCCTTGTTTAACCTAAGCATCTGTGATTTCCAACTCCGAAAATGAACATCAAAAAACTTGTTGATTGAATAGAACTGGATGTAATACTTGTTATGAAAGAAAATACAACCTTCCTAGATTCTTATGAGTCTTGGAGAGAGATCAAGGATAGATTTTTATACAATTTGAATATTTATTTTAAGAAGTATCTTTCAATAAAGGAAGAAATGGAATTGGAGAAAAAACTTCATGTCAGTGTTTAGATTATTGGACATGCAAGACAAGATTTTAAAGTGTTTTCACAAGTAATCATCTGATAACCAAGCAATTTGCCCATTGATTCATTATCCTGAGAATAATGATATTTACCCTGATGAGCCACATCTTATCTTGAAAAAGGCAGCTATCTTAGTATCTTATTGTTCAGATAAATAACTTTCCACAATTTCATTATTCTAAGCAACAAATTCCTAGAATAATAATATTAAGCATACACTTACAGGAAGGTTTTTTCACTTCTATTCCAAAATCTTTCAGATGGTGTGCATATGTCATAGCCACATTTACTCTGGCTGCTTACTATGCCATTTCTCAGCCTCAGTTTTCAATCTGTCAATGGTACTAATTTGTTTCAAGAATCTTCATGTTGAAGGCTAGAAATGCATTGAAAACTTCTTTCAAACTGTCTGTAAATATATATAACTAGTGACCAATTTGTATCTATACCTTTTTGATGAAATCAGGCAGAGAAATAAGGGAGAAGTAAGTGAGTACCAAGAGGCTTTTCCTCAGACTGAGGAAAAGGGCACTTCCTGAATGAAAGTACAGTTATGCAGGTTAAATCAAAGTAGTAATTATGTCCCTGAATTTCAGATTATACAAGGTCCAGCATTAGAATGTGAAAGAACAGTTTAAATTGCATGTTAAATAATGGAAAAGAGAAATTTGGAGATGGTCAGCAAAGCTGAACATAAAATTTGCAATGCTATTATATGTTTTAATTATATCTATAATCTGGAGGTCCATACAAAATCAAATTAGTATTCAATAATGGGTGAATAATGTTTAGCTTAACAATCAAATCCCTCAAGCAGGAGAGCAGAATAACTATTGGTTGAATGTAAATAATGAATACACACCATCATCTTAAAGAATGTAGGACTAGAAACGAAGTATTATGGTTCTTTTCTAACTTGTCCTCAGAGGCTAGGCCTGCACAAATTATATTCCTCTTATCTGATTGAATTTCATCAGGAACATCAATTCCGTCCTTCACAGTGACCATCCCCAAAATTCTTAGTATGAATAGTTTGACAATTGGGAAATTACTGATTCTGGTCCCTCTGGGCAATGAATTCTTCACAGCAAAAACTGAGTTACTTTGGCAATTCTATGATTGTCAGATTCTTCTTATAAAAATAAGTAGCCTCCAGTAGAAAAAAAATAAGGGTTACCTATTCTGAAACATAAGAAAACCGAATACAAATAAATTTTTTTAAAACCCTCAGGACATACTCTAACAAAGACATACACTTATTTGCAACTGATTGGTAGATAATAGGTTAAAGAAATATGCTCTCAAATTCTCAAGTAAACTGTGCATGAAATACTCTTTAAAAGCTGCAATTACATTAGCCTGGCACAAATGGGAGGATTTAAAAGCTTTGTATTACTACCAAGTTGTAAGATTTTCAACAAACTGAGAGTAGAGGACCAAAGAACTTCACGCTTCTAGCACTGAATATAGCATATTAATTTCTGGGCTTTCTGTTTTCCAGTGCCTCATTTATGTAAAGAAAATTTGACTTCAAGCTACTCTACAAAGAAGTGAGGATAAAACCGGCCTGGTACTGTAACCAAAACAGACTTATGGCTCAATGGAACACATGCTAGAGGATACGGAATAGTCCCCAGATACATTCAGCTATTTGATCTTTGAGAAAGTGTCTGAAAACTTATAATGAGAGGGAGATAACTTATTCAAAAAGTGGTACTGGGAAAATTAGATAGTGGATGGCAGAACATTGACAATGGACACATATCTCTCAACATGTACTAAAATGAAATAAAAATGTATCAAAGATGTAAACATTAAAAGAGAAACAATGCACCCACTACAAAATAAAATAAGAAAATATTTGAAGTCATAGATGCTGGAAAGGATTTTCTAAACAGAATTGCAAGTGTACAAAGAAGGAAAGAAGAAAATCAGCAATTGGGATTATATCAAATTGAAGAGATTCTGTACAGAAAGAAGCAATTTAGAGTAAAGAGAAAGCCCACAGAATAGGAACAAATCTAAAAAACTGCTAGCTATTCTTCAGAGGACTAATATTTAGAATATACAAAAAGCTCAATAAACATTGGAACCCCTAAAATTAAGGATCCATGCAAGAAATGGGAAAAAAAGTGGTCAAAGAAAGAGAAATACACATGGAATATATATATATATATATATATATATATATATATATGGAAATATGTTTAACATCTCTGCCTATTAGATGGAAATTAAAACAGTGTTAAAATTTTCTTTCTCCAGAGAAAATGGCAATCATCAAGAAATCAAAAAAATAGCAATTGCTATCATGGTTGTGATGAAAAGGAATTCTATTATAACACTGAAGAAAATGTAAACTAGTACAAACACTACAGAAAATAATATGGAAATTTGTCAAAGAACTAAGATTAGAGATTCCTTATGACCTAGCTATTCTTTTTCTAGATGTCTTCCTCAGATGCCTTAAGGTATTATGCTATAGCAATACATGCATATCAGTTTATAGTAGCAAAATTCATGATAGCTAAATTTTGGAAACAGCCTGTATATCTATCAACAGATAATAGGATAAGAAAATGAGGTATGGATACATAATGAGATACTACTCAGCCATAAGGAAGGACAGATTTGAGACATTTGTATGAAAATGTATATACCTGGAAAATATATGTTGAGTTAAACAAATGAGATGCAAGAATTAGAAAATTATATTGTGACTCTCATTTGAAAAAGGAAAAGCACAAACTCAGAGAAAAAGTAATGAAACATAGAATGGGACAAATGGATGCACCTCTTGCATAGGAAAGGGGTCCAGGTGACCAAGGGCAAGAGTAATGTTATGGGAAAATAGAGTGAAGTTATGCATATGATCCTAATTACCTCAACGAATGTGGATTTTACATGCCATAAACATGCACTAAGATTAATCCTGTCAGCAAGAATGCCAACTGGGAAGGGAGACTTAGAGAAAGATTGAGGAGGCCATCACAGGAGAAGAAAGAAACAAGTTGTAATATGCACATATATCCATTCCCCAAGATGATTACACTGCAGACATGTACTAGTAAAAAAAAAAAAAAAAAAAACTCTCATTAAAGAAAAAATAAATATTTCTTTCTTCCTGTATTCCTAACCAAACATTGCTATTTTTCCCATCAAATATTGTTATTAATATTTCTTGCGCAAATTGGCCAACTTTAATGTGTTGGTTTCATTTAAAATACTCTACCTGCTAATTAGCTAAGCCCCAAGTGCTGCTTCAAATAGATACATCATATTCTAATTAGTTACCCCAGGAATTTTTTAATTAGAGTTAACTGATTTTTCTTACGTATTGCATTGCTTTTATAGTCCTGAGATGCATAAAGTAAACACCCACCCATAAGGTATATCTCAGTAATACTTGCAGGGCTGTCACTAAGAAACCTCCTCTTTCTCCATAACCTGGCCAACAGAACGTAGAGCAGTTGCTTTCCATGGTCAAGTGTGATGAGCCCAGGCTTATTGCCAGCTCTGCCCCTACCAGAATTCCAAATATGGCAAAGTTATTTTTTTCTAAATTCTCACATTTCTACATATGTTATAGAATATGCAAGGGTGTTCTCTATTCTGTCTTAATCATTGTCCTTTATGCAGCTCACAGAACACTTCCATTGAATGAATAAATCAGTGAAAAAACAGATTAATGAAAAAATTGAGTTGTTTCAGGCTATTACTACATCTCATTGAGCCTCTGGAATTTCTATGTGTATAAAATAGGCATAATACCCCCTCTATATTATTAATTTGATACCCTTATCTCAAGTGCCCGTTACATGGTACTACTCCACTATTTTTGTTAAGAACTATTTTATAGAAGCCTATTATTGACTGCAGTTAACATATTGTTGTATAATTATCTCTTTCTTCATGAGATTTTTCTCAATGATTATTAATTTGTTAAAGGTTAACACTTGACATTTGAAATTGCATTCTGAAGTCAGTGCAGTGGAAAGCATGTAGCAAGACTAAGAAAAAGTTTATGTGATGAATATGTCTGCCTTGGTCATTGAAATAGTTAAAATGAACATAACCATAATTTCTCTCAAGTACATGAATGTGAAATTTAATATTATCCTTACTTTCAGTTTACCCACTGTGAAAGTTCCCATTCTATTATTAATTTGTATCATGTTAAAAATTAGCTTTTCATAGGAAATTAATTCCTGAGAGTTAGTTAACTGAGCCAGTTGGCAATATGGATATATGTACAGAGGGAAATTAAATGAAATCTAAGTAATTGCTCTGTCAATTTAGTCAATATTGACAGCTACTCCAGAGCCCACATGCAGTTTACTTTTTATAGAAATAGTTCAGATAATTGTCTCCCATCTAAAAGAAATAATGACCCTGCAGTTGTTACCCATATGACATAAGATTGGTTGCTGTGAAATGAGCAATTAGAGCTCATACAAGGATACTAGTACAAGGGTACTAGGTCTTTACATATGAGAAGCCAGTTAAAATCATTTTGCATATAAGATATTATGGGGCTTGAAACCTGAGGAAAACACTACCACCAGCTCAATGGCTTTCAAGGAAGGATATAGAGTTGAGACTTTAATCTCATGATAAACCCATTCATGCCAGTTTTACATCAATGTCCAAGCTAAACTCTTAGCCTTTTCTTAGAAACATTTATTCTGATACTAAAAAGATTAAATCCAAATCCCATAATTCTCGTAGTTATTCTGGCATAATTCTTGAATCAACAGAAGTTGTTTTATTTTGCTTTGTTGTGTTTTGTAACAGTGTCTCATTCTGTAACCAGGCTGATCTGGGACTCAGTATATACCCCAAGCTGAGTTTGAGATCAAAATCCTCTTGCTGCAGGCAAGAAGGAAGAGGACTGTAGGTATGTTGTACTAGAGTCCTTTAAATAATATATGTAAAACTTTATTTATATTTATTGTTTATTGATATGATTTAGGTAATACATAATCATATTCATCATAAACAATTTGTAACTGTATATAATATAACCCTGATTCCGCTTTTTCCAATACCCTCTTCTCTCTTAAATCCTCTTTCTATTGTTATTTACAAAGCTTTTTTTCCATTTTATCCTTCTTTTACAATTTTTTTCTTTCACTTCCTCCAGTTTCATTGTTTGAAGAATTTTCTCTCTTACAATACCTAAAATAGACGTCAGTCATTATTTAAACACTTTGTCTCTCACGTTTGAGAAACAATGCCATATTTATACATGTGCAATTGATTTATTTCACTTATGAATCCTGGAGAGATAGCTCAGTGGTCTGGGTGCCTGCCTGGCAAGTGCAGAGACCTGGGTTCAGTTCCCAGTACTGCATGACATGCTGACCACACTCTGAGCCAGCCATGAAAACAAGGCATAGTAGAGGACTCCTGTAATCACAGTGCTGGGGAGGCTGAGACAAGAGGATCATTATGACTCCAAACTGCATAGTGAGATCCTTTACCAAAAAATAAATGAAAGATTTTTTTAATAATAATAAAAATATATATTTCACATGAGTATTGTCTCTAAGTACATCCATTTACCTGAAAATTTCTCAACTTCATCCATCATTTTGTCTGAGTAATACTTCATTGTATTAAAAAAAGCACATCTTTTTTAAGGTACTAGAAAAATAAAACATAAAAAATAGAAGTGAGATAATTTTTTTAAAAAAACAGATTATAGGTATTCAACAATGGCTGGTATATTTCACATTGTTGTAATTAATAGTTGCTCAGATTACTAGAGATAGGTACGTAAAATTAATCAAAATAAAAATTTTGAGTATTAACTGCTACTTTCAAAAACCAATAGAAATTAGTAGTACAATCAGATATCTTGTGTATATACATGCATGATTTTCCCCATCCTTATCTTTCCTTTCTTTTATCCTTTGCCTCGTCCCAATCAATCATGTTTTCATAGAATTTCTTTCTCTTTAACAATATCTATTGTACCTTCAGATGTTATTTACTCTTTAATATTCTTACACTAGGGAGGCATTATGATATTTATATGTATGGGTCTGATTTATTTCACTTATGAGTATAGAGTCTCCTTGCATCCACTTAACTATAAAAGAGATAGTTTATTGTTCTTTATAACTAATTAATACTCCATTGTATAACAATACCACATCTTTTTTATCCATTTCTCAACTGATAGGCATTTGGAGTGCTTCCAAGATTCAGCGATGAAAATTGTGCTGCTATAAACATGGTTGCACATATATTTCTTTGAGATGCTGTTTTGAAGCCTTCTGGAAAAATGCCCTTCACAATAGCATCGAAAAAATGAAATACTTAGGAATAAATCTGATAAAGGAAGTAAAACAACTACACAATGAAAAGTACACTACTCTGAAAAGGAGACTGAAGAGGATTTCAGAAAATGGAAAGATATTCCTTACTCATGGATATGAAGAATGAACATTGTGAAAATGGCCATACTGCCAAAATTCTTGTACAGATTTAATAAAATCCTTATCAAAATAATATCAGCGTACCTCAAAGATCTCAATAAATCAATCCTTACACACATTTGGTACCAGAAAAGACCTAGAATAGCAAACAGAATTCTGACCAACAAAGGCAAGAGAGGAGGAATGACAATCTCCAACCTGAAATTATACTACAAAGCTATTGTGATGAAATCAGCATGGTACTGGCATAAAGATATATCTGAGGATTAATGGAACAGATTAGAAGATGCAGATACAAAAACACACTCAGCCATCTTATGTTTGACAAAGGGGCCAAATATGTTCACTGGAAGAAAGAAAACTTATTTAATAAATGATGCTGGAAAAAACTGGCTTTCCACATGTGGAGGGCTAAAATTAGATCCATGTCCATCAGTGTGCACTAAACTATAGTCAAAATGGATTGAAGATTTAAACAGCAAAACACAAGCCCTAAATCTCCTCAAAGAAAATGTAGAGAGAAATCTTGAAGGTATAGGAGTAGGGAGAGAATTCATGAACAAAAACTAAATTGCATGGAAAATGCTTCAAAGAATCAACAACAGGGATCTCATATCTTTGAAAACTTTCTGCACTTCAAAAGCAGTTACCAACAGAATGAAAAGAAAACCCATGAACCCAGAAAAATTTATAGTCAGCTATCCCTCTGACAGGGTCATCTCAGCAGTCTAAAATACCTGCTTAGGTAAGCTAAGACAAAGTGAATTGACCCTGGTTCAATCCAGAGCACCACATGCTGATCAAGACCCACCCATATGGCAGCTTGAGTAAGCCAGAAAAAAAAAAAAAAAAAAGAAATGCAAACTAAAAAACACTGTGATTCCATCTTACCTCAGAAAGAATGACTATAATCAAGAAGCCAACCAACAGCAAACACTGGTGGCTCTGTGGGTGAAAAGGGCATTTCTTCATTGTTTGTGAGAAGCCAAATTAGTACAACCACTATGGAAATCAGGGTAGAGATTCCTCAAAATGCTAGCATTGGAGATCACATTCAAGTAAACTATTCCCCTACATGGTATTTTTCCAGAACAGAAACCATTATACCACAGTGATGTATGTGCACCCATGTCTATAGCAGCATAATTGTCATAACTAAACCTTGGAGACTACCCAAATGCTCATCAACTAAGTAATGGATAAAAAGATGTGAAGTTTTTACACATTGGAGTATTACTCAGCTATAAGAAAAATTATTAGGACAAAAAAATCAATAAAAGCTAAGATTAATACACCAAAAGCAAGCATAATTTATCCCAAGTGTGCAAGGTTAGTTTCACAATTGAAAGTCAACTAGTATTACCCATAACATTAAGAGTTTAGAAATAACAATCAAATTATCTTATGAATAGATGGAAAAGAGCATTTCACAAATGTCATCCTAATGGTTGATACAAACTTGTAGCAAAATAGGTGTAGAAAGAAATTTGTCAATGTAATAAAGAAAACCAGGGCTGGGGAGATGGCTCAGTAGAATAAGCACTTCTCTGGCAAGCACAAAGGTCTGAGTTCAATCCCCAGTTCCACCAAAAATAAAGAAAACCTATAAAATATCTATAGCTAATACCATACCTATGATAAAGTAAAAACTTTCTGATAAGATCACAAAAAAAGAAGAATGTGCACTCCTACTATTGCTTTTAATACCATGGTGAAAGTTCTAGTTAATGTAATAAATGGATATGAAAAGTATGCAGATTTGGGGCAACAAATCAAATTAGTTTAGTGTGTGGATGAACAAAATTCAAGCTGAAAAATGTTACCTGGTACTAGTGAGTAATTATAGCATATTTTCAAGATACAGTGTTAGGGGCCAGCAAGATAGATCATCAGACAAGCACAAGAACCACTGCTGGACACACAGCTGGCCACCAAGTCTGAGCATGGTGGTGTATGCCTATAAATCCCAGCACTTGGGAAGCTGAAAACAGGAGGATCTCTAAGAGTCTGAACTGTGTAGTGAGACTCTGTATTAATAGATAGAAAAGATAAAATGTTAGTATGAAAGAGTCAATTTTCTGTATGCTAGACATGGCAATCAATAATAGAGATACAAAACAAAAGCATACATTAAAATTGTTTATATCAGCATAGTGATGCACGACTGGGAGCCTAAGGAAAAAGGATTCAAAGTCCAAACCAAATCTGGTCAGCCTACTGAAGTAGTAAGAACCTGTCTCAAAAAGAAACAAAAGAAAACAAAATGACTAAGCAAAACAAAATACACACATGTATGCACATAAGTGCATACACAAATACAAATACAAACATACTCAAACACACACATAAACAACATTGTTGGTATATTTGCATTTTCTACAGAAACTAATATAGCATGTTATCCTTAGTCACAAATGTGGTTCTAGAGTTTTGTATTTGTCCACATATATGAATATTTTCTAAAGCAGGGCTTTGCAGCAACAAGGCTACTGTGCTTTGCTGAATTCAGAAGTGCTTTGCCACCTATAACTTTTGGTCAGTTCTTTGGCTCTCCTTTCCTTCCAAGCTCTGTTTTCTTAGCACTAATTAAAAGTGTCTGTCACTGCTGTGTCTAATGTTGCCGCTAGAACTACAATAGCCATCTTGTTATGTTTTTGTCTTTTTTGTATTTTAAAGAAGGGTCTACAAAGTGTTCAGGGTCTCACTACTAGATCAGACTTGTAGTGATCCTCCTGTTTACAGCCTCCCAAGAGCTGAGATTACAGGCAAGTGCCACCACTCCCATTATCAATTCCCATCTCAGCATGCCCCAGGAGTGGGGCCTCCATGGTAGGCCCAGGGATAGAATCCCTGGCCCCTGAAGCTGCTTGCAGACACTTTAATCCCCTGAGCTATTTGGTCAGCCCACCATCTTGATTTTGTAGTTTGAAAAATTATTTTCTTGCTGCCACCATAGTGGATATTCTTGAAGCAGGGAGACAAGAGACTTAAAGAGAATGAACCACAAGCCCTTTATGCTGGCATGTTTGGGTTTAGGTCCAAATTTCCAAGGTATGAGTGTCATTTTATGAACCTTACAAGAGGCTCCCAAATGCAATCCTTGATGTTTTGCATGCCCTCTTGTGTAATATAAGATAAATATCACTCCCAACTGGCTAGATGTAACATATACCAAATTTGTGTCACCCAAATTCAAAGAATAAATTCCAAGGAATGATTAAATGTAAGAGTACAAAAGCTTTATTGAGAGATAGCTCCTGAGAAACAGAAAGGGTCTCAAAAGTGGTTTAGCATGGAGGCCCTTTGTCAGGGGTAATTTATATAGCAAAATCACCATGTATAGGGTGCAACAGAATGCAGGCACATTTCAAGGAAAGAAAAACAGTGTGATGTTTTCTCAACAAATGCTGTTACTCTTCTATGAGATAACCTAGAGGATGTTATATATCACTGAAAACCCAACAGGAGCCCTTAAAGGAGAAACTGAAAGCAGACAAACATACATAAGACCATTTAAATCATAATGCACTCCCAGATGTCTTGGCCAAATAGAACTACAATAACTTTTTAGTGTGAAACTATAAATAGACTACTCAGAATTTTTCTTATAGATCATTAATTAACAGACATCTATTATAATAAGAATCCCTTTTTACCTGTGAAAACAAAGATTTTTCTAAGAAAAAGACATGGGCTGACAGTTTATTTTGTTGGAAGAGTCACCACATGTAATTGATCTCGCTAAGGAGATACGATGCTACAGATAATTCCAACTATTTTGTTTTCATGTGTTGCTCATGTCTTTCCTGATAAATATTTGACTCTTTTTAAAAATCATTTATTTATTTATTTGGTACAAGGTCTCACTGTGCAGATTTGACTCTTAGTGATCCTCCTGTCTCAGCCTCCTAGTGCCGGGCTTACAGGCATGCATCACAATGCCTAGTTTCAGTGGTCAGCTTGGCATAGAGACCGGCATAGCATATAGTACTGGGAATCAAATTGAGGTCCTTGCACTGCCTGGCCAATAGTTGACAATTTAAAGCAATTAAAGATCTTAGTTCTCATCCTTATGGTAAAGAGGACAAGGCAGGGAAACTTCAGGCTCAGCACTGGTAGTTGCATCAGACTATGTGTTAGCAATCAAAGGCATCTGGTTTTCTAGTGTCTTGCAGCTATTCCTTTAATGTAAGTACAAAATGTCTCTGAATGCAAAGGAAATCTGAATATAAGAAACTTCTGAACATCTTATCTCTCTCTCACAATAAAACTCTACCTGTGAAACAATACCACAGTCAACAGTTCTCTATATTCTATTTTGTCTAAAGGGGATAGGCTGGTAGAGAAAAATATTAAACACCTCTTCCTCAAAGATTGATGGTTGAATGTCTTCCAGTACTTAAGAATGCACTACAAAAATACACTGTAAAGGAGTGTGAGAATTTGACATCTATTTCCATATGCAAAATAACAAAGAGAAATCAAGGCATCCCTTTTAATCATTCTTAGTTTATGTATGCCCACAAGGAAACTGGGGTTTTTCCAGAGCTAGTGAGTAACCAGAACATATGCTGATCAGACTAGCAGCCCTTACTGAGGCACACATGTAATTCTTCTAAAAATTCACATTTGTAGCACTACAGTATGTTTTGAAAATCAAAAGCTAAAATTGATTTCCACTGTAACAGCAATGGTTAAGAAGAGTAGCTTTGTCAGTAAAAAAATAAACCAATGTTCAAGAGATCCGTTAAACAGAGTAAAAGAGAGACAAAACAAATCAAAGATAGATCAGAAGTGCTCCAACTATATTGTTTAAGGAAGATAACTATGTGTGTTCTTTCAGGTAGCTCCCCTTGGTATTACCCAGGGGTCAAGCTCCTCACTGCATCTCAGAATGGAAATTATTTTCTTGCTAGCCCTGCTGTTTGCAGGGGAAATCCCCTGCCCAGATACTGTGCTGGCCAAAGCCCTCATGTGTGCCTTTG
Organism: Ctenomys sociabilis; assembly: GCA_004027165.1. Taxonomy (NCBI): domain Eukaryota; kingdom Metazoa; phylum Chordata; class Mammalia; order Rodentia; family Ctenomyidae; genus Ctenomys; species Ctenomys sociabilis. The sequence goes on along the minus strand of PVKA01010117.1, from coordinate 42,336 downwards.
TGGATGAGTATGAAGTCCAATTTCCTTCTAACCCAGAGTTAGGGGCTCCAAAGTCTGTGAAGGAATGAAACCTATATGAGTATTTATTGACAATGATAACAACCATATGTAACAGAGATGAACTGCCAAAACTTGTTTCTTAGCCTCAGACATACCCAAGAGCATGAGAGACAAAAAATTCAAAACTCAAAGAGCCGGCAAGTGGAGCCAGAGATAGGGTTCAGTAGAAGGGGCACTTCCCTGGCAAGCACAAGGTTCTGAGTTCAATCCCTGGTTCCACAAAAAAAAAGTCACCAAAGTATAAACCTAGTAAATGTGGCATATTCATTGAGCTATTTTTAACATGTCTTCTAAAAAACAGGTTATGTTTGTGGCAATGATAAAATTTCTACTTAGAATCTACTTCCTCAATCTAGTTCCATTAAGAAATGTTCTATTATATTACATAGTAATTCAAAATCAGTTACCACTCTGAATACTTTTGTTACCGTAAGTTCTGGCCAGGCAAAGTTTTTACTATAAATTGATTCTATAAAACTGCCATTGCTTCTAGTTTCTTGCTTTTTTAATGGAAATAAAGAACATACTTTCACAAATTTCTGAACTATGTCTTAAGAAAAGTAAATAGGCACCACCATAATTATAAGATCACTGGGATAGAGTGTTTGCACTTCTCCATGTGAGCCAACTAATGTAACAAGATGTCCATGTATTGTTAGTGTGATAAACACTAGCTCAGTGAGGCCTGAAGCCTGAATCAATGCAGAATGGATGTAACCAATTCTGACATACATTACAGATAAATAAACATTGAAAAGTTAGACCAACGAACCATAGTGTATCCTACCTTTAATTTTTTGTAAACAATGTTTGATGGATAACTTCAGTTATACCAAAGGGCTGATATATTTCAATGCTTTGAAAACATCAATATAAATTTTGAGTTAGCAGAGGTAATCTAAATAACTACCATTATGTTTGGTACTAAGAGATATAGCATTGAATAAAATTATTGAAATGCAAAAAAAGAAAAATTCAGAAAGCCATTATGTCTAAAATAAGACAAGTCTTCTCATAATAAATGCAAGTAAATTCCTCAACCAGTGTAGAAACAAGTCTAAATGCAACATATGCAAAGAAAATACAAGACCCTATCTATAAAAAAATCAAAAAAACAAAACAAAGCAAAAACAGTCTCATCAAAGACACCTACATAGAAAGATATCAAAATTATTCGTGCTCTCAACTCTACCATCATTTTAATAAAAAAGAAAAGGCATGTACAACTGACAAACAAAAGATGACAATTTTTGATTACCTAAACAACTCATAATCTAGAGTGCCATTTAATAAAATTCCTTTCTCCTTCCAAAGATCATCCTGTTGCCTTAAAAAATATATAAGAAATATAACTCCCAAACTGCTAGATGTCAGATACATCTTGAAATCAAAGAAAAATTCTAAGGAAGAGCAGACTTTGAGAGTAAGAAAACTTCATTGAGAGAGAGAAAAACAAGAGGAAGTCCCCAAAGTAGGTTGCCAGTGAGGCCCTTTGTCAGAGGTAATTAATATAGCAAAGACATTATATAGACACATCCTGGGTCAAGCTACAATCAACCTATAGGAATAAAAGTAAAGCTGCACATCTAATGCTTATCTAATATTGATCCATTAGAGAAGCAGGGCACATAGCAAGGTTACACACTGACCTCATTAAACTTATCTTGTATGTGACTTTTAAAATGATAACATTTGGAAAAGAAATATATTCAGGTGCTCTGGTTACCCACCTGGTTGTCTGATGAATACCTAGACTTAATGGCCTGAATGGGAATAATTACAGTACAATCTCAAATTCTACCTATCTCATAAACAAGTATGCCATTGTGACTTTATTTGATGCCTTACCTTCTTCTGATACACCTCTACAATTATGATGTGTTTTATTTTTCAATTACTTCTTTGAGAACACAGCTTCTTCTCTGGCTATATTAATGTCTAACATAGCTGCCTATAATATGGGAGAGTAAGAAATTTGTCAGAGCAACACTAGTCCATGAGGGTAGGGGAGTGTGAGTAGTGTCCTAGCAAAGGGCAGTCCTCAGGTAGGACAGGCAGCCAGAGAAAGGCCAACACAAAGAAGGAGTCAGAGAGATTCAATGTAGATCATGTCATTGCCCAAGACCAGGTCACCTGAAGACTTACTAAACAAAGGCTTCATTTGATTAGCTGTTGAAAATTATAATTGATGATGCTTGGAAACATAGTCCTGCTGTACGCCTCAAGTTCTTATAGGTCTACTTTTAAATCAAACATGTAACCACATAGATGTATTCCAATTTGATTTAGATGTAGTCATTTTTAGTCTAGTATAACAACACCTAGACCAAAAGAGTCCCTTTGACAACACTTTTTGGGCACCCCAGCAGGTTCAATTCCCTGGGGGATTTTTGCTTCCATTTTACAGTAAATGTTGCTTTTTGTTTTATCTCTACAATGTCTTTGTTCATTCCTCTTTTGAGTCTTTTCCTTGTAATATTTGTATATTAAGTGAAGAACCCACCACCCAGATGGCAGTAATCTTCACTGCTGCCTTGTCCTCCCACTCCAGTGGTCATTAAAACCACTTCATGAATGAAATTTCCTTCATGACCAAAGTTCGCAATGCCACCAAAAATAACTCCTTGACCACCACCAAGCCTTGTGGGATTCTTAGAATAATTTTGGCTAGAGGAAGCCATCTATACTTGGATAGAATTTCCTAATTTCATTGTGCCAAATAACAACCTGATATTTTAGATCTATAATTTTATCTACTGCCTCAATGGGTCATGATTTCAATCACTTTTTCTGTATGATTCAAAATAATTTCATAAATATCATCCTTCATTGTCTTTCTTAAATAGCAACACCCAAAATCCTTTTCATAGCAGAGTGAGAATCTGGTCCTTGAGAATAAGCTTGTTGAGATACCCTTTTTGGTTGCACAATTCTTTTGTTCCACCTTGTGTGACCAACCTTGCCTTTCTGACTGATTTTGCCTCCTACACAGTGGCTTAAGTGATAAACAGAACCCTCCAAAGTGAAAGGTGTTTGGAGCCCTTAGTCCATTATCACTCTGCTCACAAATATGCCTGTGGCTCTGAATGGCTCCTCAGACTCCCTTTGGTTATTTAAAAGATCAGCCCTATGATGAATAACTTCTGCAGTTGTTCAGAGTCTTTGAAAGTCTGATGTAGATATTACATTCGTGGGAAGAGAGCCTTCAACAAGGCTACCTTGTCCATGAACAGAAAGCTGATAATGGATTTTAAGACACAACACAAAAGGCACTATTGGTTAGCATAAAAATAATAACCTTGAATTCATCAAAAAGTAAAAGTTATGTTCTGTGAAAGACAAATCAAGAATTAATGGTCACGGATATGTTGCTTTCTCTATAATGTGCTGGTTTTTTTTTCTTTTTTTCTGGTAATATTGAGGAGTGGTACAATGAATCAATAATACCAACATCATTAGTTTTTGATGAAATACATAAAGAAAATGTGCCATGTATATACAATGCATTACTATTCAACCATAAATAAGAATGAAACTGTGCCATTTGCAGTGAATAGATGAAACTGGAAATCATCATATCAAGCAAAGTAAGGCACATGAAAATAGACAGGTATTGAATGTTTTCTTTCACATATGCAAACAAAGATAGAGAGAGAGAGAGAGAGCATGAAAAGATAGGAAACTGCGACAGAAGTGGAAGGTAATGAGGGTTTAGGAGAAAGAAGTGATAACAGGGGTAAAAATGAACAAAATATATTACTGGCATAAACAAATGCACCATACAGAAACCCTTTATTCTGTATAACTAACATTAATGAACAAAAATTATCAAAAATGTAATTGAAACATACAGGTTAATAACTCTAATCCCAGAACTCTAGGAAGCTGAAGCAGAAAGATGGGCATTTTCCAGTGCCAACTGGGTAGCATAGTGACTTTTCAAGACAATGTGTCAATATAATAATTACAAGGGGTGGGGATATAGCTGAATGCGGAGGTCCTGGGTTCATCATCCAGTACTGCAAACCAAAAAAAAAAAAAAAAAAAAAAA
>PVKA01010117.1:17649-38125 GCA_004027165.1 Ctenomys sociabilis | reverse complement strand
AGAAGGACCTGGTTTCAATCCCTAATACCACATACCGTGCTGGCCAGGAATGACAGGCTCACCATGCTGGATATGAAGACTGGGTGTGGTGGCACATGTCTTAATCATGGTTCTGGGAAGGCTGAGACAAGAGATTCACTGTGAGTCTGAACTTTGTAGTGAGACCCTGTACCAAATACATAAAAGATTATTAAAAATTTAAGAAAGGTGTGCTTCAAGCCTTAGGATTTTCATCTTTATAATTGGGATAAATACATTGTATTTCAAAGAAATAAGTGAGAACTAAATGATGTTACAAGTAGTGTCAGGAGTTGCACAAAATTTGGTTTATAATTTTTATGATGTCGAATTTTTTATTATGACTGTCATTGTTGTTACCATTAATATTGTTTTCTAGAAGAAAAATAAATTTTCAGTTCTATACCTCTTCATATATATATATATATATATATATATATATATATATATATATATATATATATATATATATATATATATATATATATATATATATATTTAAGAGACGTATTTGGCAAAGAATTTGCCCAAAATATACAGACTTTTTAAACTGAACACAGAAAGTAAAAGCTAGATTTAGATATCTTAATGGCAGGCTCAGCAAAAAGATATGCAGATGGCACAAAAGCAAATGAAAAGAATTCATCATCCTATGCTTTTAAGAAAATGCAAATTGAAACAATGAGATATCACTGAACATTGTTTAAAAGGGCTAAGATACAAAAAACTGACAGCAAACACTGTCGAAAATGTGGAGCAACAGCACTCTTATTCATTGGTAATTAGAATGCACAATGGTGCAGCTAGTTTGGTACTTAGTAGCATGCATTTCAGTTTCCTTCATTTCCTTTTTTGGTAGTTTCTTACAAAACTGAAGAAATTTTTAACATGTGATCCAATAATCACACTCCGTGTTTTTAACCAATTTAATTAGAAAATACATTATTTAAACCCTACTTTGGATAATAATTCTGTGTCAATGTAGATTCTCAAATAAAGCAATTATAAAACTCTTGTGTGGGATGCAGTACTCTTGAGGGAGCTTGCATGTACAGTGACAGAATGTACCTTGGAATTCTTACATAATGTTCAATTTACCGCAACCTGAAACTACTCTAAAATTAAAATCAACTTGCTTTAATATAAGAAAAGACAATGCTAATGATGGATTTTTTTTTTTTTCTCTATGGCGGAACCAGGGATTGAACTCAGTCTTGCGCTTGCCAGGGAAGCGCTTATTCCACTGAGCCATCTCCCTGACCCCCAAGAGAATGCTAATGAATTCTTGAATATTGTTCCCAGACTAATAACGTGATAACCCTAAGTAAAAATAAATACATATTTCTCCCAGCAATATGGAGTTCCTAAGGACAGGCCAGATAGCTCAGTGGATTAAAGTTCCTGCTTAGGCAGGCACAGGAACCAGGTTTGATCCCCAGAATGTCATGCTGGCTCTGCTCTCAGAATGCTCTGAAACAGCAATTGACACTGGATGTAGTGGCACACACCTGTAATCCCAGTCTTAGGAGGTTGAAAACAGGAGGATCACAATGAGACCAATCTGTGTAATGAGACAGTGTAGACTCTGTACCAAAATCCACAAAAAATATCGAGTTCCTTTATGATCCACTGATCACTGAAGGAAGCTAACTTATGTTGCAGTGTTTTCAGAGCACTTGGAATGTTTCTGTTTTCCTTTAGAAGACTGTATATAATTACTTCCCAAGTCTATGACATAAACATATCTGTAATGAATTAGGTTCAAAAATTAGAAAGGAATATCTGGGGGGTAATTTCATGCAAACTATTTCAATGTACCACTTAATAAACTCAGACTCTTGGAAAGGACTTAAATTCAAATCTGTGTTCTGCTATATAAATTTAGACAAACAGGGAAAATAATAAATAGTGCTTCTATCATGGAATTATTATGAGAATCAGAGGGGAATCTACGGAATTAAAAATAAAATGTAAAATGTATATCTTATATCAAACATATAAAAGTTAATTTAAATTAATAGTAGTGACAATAATTTAAATTGTGAATATTATGTGACCAAGGTCCACATAGATTCCATACTGTTTCTTTATGCTAAGAATTGTAGTACATTTTATGCAACATTTCCCAGTAAGAAACATTGTTTTATAGTAAGTTTGTGGTTACACTTTCTCTCAAAAATCTACTTTGTAGCCAGCTGTTCATTTGCATCTAACAATATTTTCTTCATGTACATACATTTATCTAGTACTGCATTATAAACTACCACAAATTTAACATTGTCAACTAATCCAAATATACTACTACACAGTTGTTTTGAGAAATACAGGAAACAATAGGATGGTGGTTTTGGCTCAAGAGCTCTCATAAGGTTGAAATCAAGCTGTCAGCAAGGGCTGTAGACTCTCAAGACATTTACAGTAGCCTGAATGAATAACTTCTAACCTAATTCATGCAGATTTTAGTAAAAGGTTTTATTTAATCAAAATATGAGTTATACCATAGGCCTGCTCATAAAATGTTCCCATGAACATGAGTGTTACAAGAAACAGGGAGTTCAGGTAAGAGCAAGTTTAATAGGAAATTCACATTTACTTTTAATTATCATTGTTATTCACCATTGGTTAGTGACTATGAATTTACATGCATTGGTTTCTAGGTTCTTTCATTACTTGTCCTCATTTTATCCTAATATTTGAACCATATTATAATAACGAGACTAATATACATTTCTGTTGCAACAAATCTTAAGCATAATGCAAAATACACCATGTGTCTCAAATGTATGCAAGTGTATTTGCAGAGTTCTTTCTCAAATAAGATCAAATGTTTTAAGAAATTATCCAAGGAAGACTTTACAATTTATTGTTGTGTCCTTATTCTTGAGTTACCCAATAATTATTTAACATTTTAAAATGTTATTCTCATTATTAAATCATTGTAATGAACAAATGGAAAATGACATCTAGCTTCCCATAATGAGATTCTGCTTATCGAGCTACAAATGAATCAAACATATTAGGTTTAATATGTCAATTCCGTGCCTGATGCATGTGTGTGTGTGTGTGTTGTGTCTACATATGTGTGTATGTACCATGGCAGTTACCTCATTTAAATATTCTCGCTAAATTTTATTTTTACAATATCTTAGGCATTTTTCAGTTTCTAGCATATAGTAATAGCATATTTAAGAGATGTTGCACTTAATTTAAGGATGAAAACAAAGACACATATTTATCATGAAGCAAGGATGTTTGTATTTTATGCCTCCTGCACAACAACAGTGTGATATACAATTAAATTTTTCAAGCACCTATATACCGCAGAATTTATTTAAGGGTCATAGTTTCCACACTCTTACTTTTAACATGGTGGGGGGAAGTCATCCAAACCCATACTGCTATTATAGCCAGTATGTAGACATCCCACAAAGACCTCATGCACTCATAGGTTGTGCTTGTCACAGCTTGTTGGTTCTAGGACATGCGACACTGAGATTAAGAGTGTGTAGTACTAAATTATATCACTAACTGGATTTAGTATACTTCTGGGTGTGGATAATAGAAGCCTATCCTGAGGGTGGGTGGAATGAATCAGTAAACTTGTACCTTAGATGCAGTATAAAGAGAGAAAGGTAAGGCAGGCTGGCTACCGTTCCTTGCTGCTGCTATCTTCTGCTTGCCACACCATGTACTATGTCTCCTCTGGAATGCCCCTCTGCTGTGCTGCCCTACCTGGGAACCAATAGATTATATAGTGCTAATTATATATACTGTGAGATAAAATAAACCTTTCCCCCTTACTGTGAATGTTCAGTATTTCATCTCAGGAAGAGGAAAAGTATCTAAGACCACTTGCAAACAAATATTCATTGTAGCAATTTTCACAACAGAGAAAAGTAGAAGTGACCATGTGTTCAACTACAGATGAATGGATCATCAGAATGGAATATATTCATATTATAATGGAACATTAGTGATTATAACAAAGTACTGATTCTTACTATAACATGCATGAATCTAGAAAACATATTACTCTTTATCAAAAGCATAAACAAACATCTATATACGGTGTAAGTCTAAAAAAGATTTGAGAGATCTATTTATTCTAAGTACATATGATGTATCTACAATAGACAAAGTCACAGCAATCAAAAGTGGACTGATGAGGAGCCGGGGAGATGGCTCAGTGGAATAAGTGCTTCCCTGACAAGTGCAAGGGCTTGAGTTCAATCCCTGGTTCACAAGGCCGGGAAATGTTATTCATTGCTCACCCCCATGTTCCATCTTTAGTACAAAAACAAAAAAAACAACTCTATGTAGCCAAAAGTGGACTGATGTTTGCAAGTGCAGTGAGCATGAGAGAATGAGCAGTTATAGCCAATAGATATGAAAATCCCTTAGGAAATGTAAATACTCAAAAATTAGATAATAATGATAAATTTACAACTTTTTAATATATTAAATCCACTGAATTTTGTTATCTGGGATGTGGCCAAATCCCCAACTACCTGTTTGAGGGCTGTGGTGAAGAATGATAAATTAGAAACAAATTTAGTGATTTATAGTATGAAAGACAGAAAGTCAGTTCCTCAGGATTGTCAAATACAAAAGACCTGTTCTGCGAGTTCACTTTTATTTTTTCTTGTAAGAAATGGAAAGAAGGACAAGTTTAGCATCACAAAAGAAACAAGTTAAGATACATCCCTACACCTGGATACTTACCCTCCCTGAATTGTCATCAGCAGACCTCATGCTTTCCCATGAGCACCATAGCATCACAGGCCATTGGGGACTTTGAAACTTAGCCTCAATTTATTATTTGTGTTCCCCAACATTGTATACTTGAAATGGTAAACTTTAACATATGTGAATTATATTTCAATAAAACTTTCATTAAAATAATAAGATGCAGTTCTACTTGGATACACTACATGAAAATTAATTAAGCATTTTAAATATTAAAATAAGTAGTTTAGACTATAATGTGCATCTTTGTAGTTGTCTTTGAGGAAAAAGTTTTCTTATATGGGAGCAACAGCCATCAAAGCTTTTTCTCATTTTCCATGTTTTATTAGTTGTTTCATTGCAAATGTTCTCAGCAAGAACAAGCACAAATACAGGCATAGGCACAATGGTGGTTTAAATGCTAGCATTTCATTATATTTCACCACTAAAAAGCAACTCAGGCTACCCCAGAGATGATTTGGTAGTTCAGTGATATCATGGTAGTACTGGTGGTTTGGTTATCATTTCTATTGACTGGACCGTTCTGTTGTGATCAGATGACTGTTACTGCTACTCCAGATACTAACTCCTTGCACCAATGTACAAAAATGATGGGAGACATAAAGGATTTTTTACTTTTTTTTTTTTTTTTTTTTTTTTTTTTTGGTGGAACCAGGGATCACACTCAGACTTTGGGCTTTCCAGGGCAGCACTTATTCCACTGAGCCATCTCCCTGTCCCCAAGGATTTTTTTCTTGCCATATTTCTCAGTATTTTTGTAAAGAAGAAAACCTTTCTCAGAAATCACCATTAAATTCCACTTACATTTCATTACCTAGAATTAGGCAACACAATCTATAGGAAAGCAAAAGGTAACTTAAAACATTTATAATTCTTTCCTTGCAGCTAGAAATAAACATTGCTACCAAAAAGTGGAAAATTCCTGCCACATAGCAGCCAAATCATTTGCCAAATTCTGCTGATCTTAGACACATTTAATCATTCTTAGTAACTCTGAATACAGTACTGATTTCTACCCTGTTATATAAAATTTCATATTTTGGAGAAAAAAAATTCAAAATACAAGCAAACAAATCATCTCTGCAAGTATTACTTTAATGGTAAAGAATAAATCTAATTTCTTTTCATAAATGATTGGTGGTTTTCCATGATTCTTTCAATTTTTATTGATGTTATTATTTCACCATAAAAAGGTCTCTAAACAAGGACAAATTCATAGATTTTTGTAAGGATTAAATTTATACAATTTTCAGAGCTCCATTTAAGAAAAAAAATTAGACTCAAAGTGAATGTTTATTTAGATTAGAAAATCAATCAGCAAATTCAGTGTTTTAAAAAGCTAACAAATAAAACAAAATCATAAAATCAACAAAATATCATGTGCTAATCATTGGTTCTTTATTTAGCCAACAACATATTTTTGATATTTTCAACTAAAGACTGTCCCATGCCAAAGGAAAAAGAAAAAAAATTACTTCCAGTAAATATTTTGTGCTAAAAGCTCTAAGTGTTTTGTCAAAGGTTTAGAGCTACATGTATCTCTCAAAGCTTCAAGAGCTTTTGAAAGGCAATTGAATTATGGGAATTTATAGCTGATTCGCCTCTACAAAGTAAGGTCTATTCATTGTAGAAATGATATGTCTCTCTGGTTCTTACTTGGCTTTCTGTGCTTTCTGGACCCAGAAAGGGAGCAGAATATTTTGTTTTATTCCCCTTTGTCATGAAATTCTGCCCTGGACCCTACAAAACAAGGAGGCAAAATACAACTCTCCTATTTTAAATTGTGTGTGTTGGGTATTGTACATGAGCCTTGAAAGTGAGTAAGATGTGTTTTGTAAAGAACTTTTGCCTTGATTATCACCATCAACATACAAAAGCATAAATGATAAATGTATTTTTAATCAGGTTCCATGATGTAAAATGCTGAAATAATAAATTATCTTGTCAGAGAACTATTAAAAAATAGATCTCCTAAATATTCTAGCAGAATTGTGGTTATTGACTCATTTTCTTTTAAATAAATGCGCTTCCTGATTATAAATTAACATATGGTCTATTATTAAAAATTGACTAACTAGCTGGCCAGGGAGATGGCTGAGTAGAATAAGCACTTGCCTGGCAAGCTCAAGGTCCTGAGTTCAATCCCCAGTTTCACAAAAAGAATGAAAACTAGAAAATTAAATCTAATACTCTTTGCAAAACTGTATTCCACTTTCTTTTCTTCTGTTTCATTCTATGTCTTATGAACTTTCCAACTATCTTATAATTCTTTGTAAACTTGTTAAAAATCTTCTTTTAATGATACCTTTAAACACAATGAATGGGCTGTGGATATGTTTCAGTGATACAACATCTGCCTCACAGGCAGAGTCCTGCATTTGATTCCCAGTACTCCCCTCCCACAAAGAACCACAAAACACAATGAGGCTAAATAAAAGAATATACTTAAAATTATTAAACACATTTAAAGCTAATTATAATACATTATATTGAGAAAGAACATGTGTAGTCAGAGGCTATCTCTTGTTTTTTAAACAACACTATATTTCACCATAATCTTCAGAGGGGAGCAGGTGATGCTTAATTTTTTTTCTTATCCTTTTTAATTTCTTAAAAAGTTTTAAAACAGATTCACATGTTTATATCTGGTAATGTGAACAAGTAATTTGAGAAAACATTACACATAACTCAGCCATTGTCAAATTCCTATTGTTGTGTTCGGTTTCATTTTTCTTTTTTGTTTTCTTTTTTAGCTATTTTGTTTTTTCTTTAGAAAATAAAAATAAACAAATAAAATAAAATAATCACCTCTTTTATGCTAGCTATGTATTTGAATTCTCATGCATTGAAATGACTTGGGCCAGAGAGATAGCTCAACAGCTTAAGTGCCTGTTTGTCAAGTACAGGTTCTTGAGTTCGATTCATAGTACAAAAAAAAAAATGACTAACTGAATATATGACTAAAGTATATACATAAAATAATTCCTAAGAGATAATGACCTGTAGTATGTATAACTGAGAGTAGACTTTTAATTAAGATTTCTCCTAATAAATAATTAGGGTTTTTAACTAAGTTGATGGAAATATATGATCAAATACCCATATGACTTTTTATAATTTAAACTATGTCTTCCTTAATGAGGAAACCATTAAAGCTTCAGATAACGTATATTTTCAGCATTTCATTAGACTTAGGCCAGTTGTCAGGTATTGTTTCAGACAGTATCTATTCTGAGGTATTCAAAACCATTTATTTAAAATCTTGTGCTAAATAGTAAAGCAAATTAGAGGAGAGTCTACCCATGCAAGTGTTCTGAGCCTTTAACAATAATTAAAAATAATATCCCTTTTCTCTTGATATAGTTCCTTAGAATAGAAAACAGAATAAATCTTGGTATTGTTTTTCACAAAAACATTTTTGGAAGGAAGATAACAGGGCCTTAAAGAGAAAAAGAATTTTAATTTATCAAAGTGTGTAATTTTCCTAAATCCATAAATAGTATCTATTTCTCAGTGCCTTCAATTCTTAAAATTTAAATGATTTGACTATTAAAATATTACAAGTAATAATTCTGAAGAGTAATTTCAGCAACACATTTTTATTTTAAAATGTCAACAAGGATGTCATTGTGAATTATGAAACTATTCCATGTTTAATTTTATTTGGTGCCAAGGGCTACCAGATAAAGGTTTTATTGAAATAAAGGTTAATATAATAACCTCATTTTAACCCTAATTATTTTTTATTTTTTTTAAACCAAATAATTAAACTTAAGTGCCCTTTAAATTAATATATTAATGAAAGTTTGTTTCCAGTTGAGAATATGAACCTTCTTTGATCCTTTGACCTTTCATGGAATAAATTTATATTTCCCACCCAGGCTAACGTGCATGACAACATGTTTACTATACTCATATATTCATTAATATTTGACTTTGTTGCTTTTCTGGGAGAGAAACCAGGATAGACATATTATCTGTTCACCTAAGTATGATTAGTAACTTTTATTAATATAAAGAGTTCAAAATATTTTAAATTATATATATATATAATTATTAACATTAAGTGAACAATTGAACTATGTCAGACACTATTCTAAGTGTCAAATATGGATTAAGCATTAAAACAGGATGATAATAGAGAAATACTATTTTGGCAGTTCAGCCTGAGCTGAGGGTAGGGCTAGTGCAACATGTGGTGCCAGGGATCAAACCAAGGTCCCCTGTCCTTGCTTAAGCTTTCCTAAGCAGGCACTTTAGACTGCTGAGCTATCTCACTGGCCTGAGAATCATTTAATAGTAACCAAATATAAAGCAATGTGACTAACCTCTTATTCTGAATTTAGGCTTTGATTTAATCTGAGTGTATACTAAGCTATAAAATGATATTTTAAAAAATTAATTACAGAAAATGCATATAATTTAATTTTAAAGTGTGTATATAATGCCATATTCTTTTATGTATGTGTGGTAGTCATATATTTAAAAAAGTTACCTATGTGTAATACATATATGATATTATATAATATATATACATGCTTATATACCTGGAGAAGTTCATTAATAACAGGATGTCGAATGATTTTTACTTTCTGTTTGTACACTGTTGGTTTGAACACAAGCTTCACTTATCAACTAAGTTTAAGATTATATTCAGTGGACTAAAGCACCTGCTTAGATAGAGCACAGAGGCTGGAATTGATCTCCAGAATGCCATGCTGGCCCTGAACCCAGGGTACACTGAGATGGTGATTCAGACTGGGCATGGTGGCACATGCCTGTATTCCCAGCACTTAGGAGGCTGAAAACGTGAGAATCACTATGGGTCCAGTCTAAGTAGGGAAACCCTACAGACCCTATACTAAATACATAAAAATGCATAAAGTAAATAAATAAAATAAAATTATAATATTAAGAAAAATTACAAGAAAGCAATGACTATGTACGTCTGAAAGAAAAAATGAATTTTTATTGTTAATATTGCAAATTGGAAGAATAGTGTATAAGAATAATTTGTCTAATGTGAAGAAATCTAGAATAGGAAAAGCAATTTTGAGGAAGAAAGGCAAGTTGGTGGCATTACAAACCAAGACCTGAAATAGTACGATGAAGGTACTGTGATAATATCACCAGGGTATTGGCAAAAAAGAAAAAAATACAAGCCTGAGAATCTGTGAAATAGAATACAAAACGTACAAGCATCCGCACAAACACTCATTCATGTTACATTTGATAAAGGAACCAAAAATGCTCACTAGAAGAATGAAAGTCTCTTTGAGGGCTGGAAAGATAGCTCAGAAGTCCAAGGGCCTGCCTGGGAAGTGCAAGGACCTGAATTCCATTCCTGGTACTGCATACAGTGTTGGCACGCTGGCAACCAAAACCAGGCATGGTGCCGCATGCCTATAATCCTGTAGCTGGAGAGGCTAAGACAGGAGGATCACTATGAGTCCAAGCTGTGTAGTAAGACCCTCTACCAAATAAATAAATAAATACTTTTATTGAAAAAATAATTATGGTCTCTTTAACAAATGCTTCTGGAAAAGCTGGCTTTGTACATGCTGAATACTAAAAATTACACCCACGTCTATCATCAAGCACTAAAGTAAAGTCAAATGGATCAAAGATGTAAATATTAAAACAGAAATACTAAATCTACTGGAAGAGAAAGTACATAGAAATTGTGAAGATATAGATGTAGGCAGAAACTTCATGAACAAAACCCAAACTGCATGAAAAGTATTATAAAGAATGAATGAATAAGATCCTGTATTTTACAAAAGCTTTTACACAACAAAAGAAATCACCAATGGAATGAAAAGATAACACGTATTGTGGGGGGGAAAAGGTTACATCCAGTTGTGTCTCAGAGAAAGGATTTTTATTTAGAACACATAAAGAAACAAAATAAACAGACTATCCAAATTCAAAGACCCAATCCAAAAATCCAAGATAAAACACACTTCTTAGGTAAAAAGTATGAATGACAAATGAATATATGAAAACATCACTGATCATTTGACAGATTCAAACTGAAACAGTACTGATAGACAAGGGCGATAGCTCAGTGGTATAAGCGACTGACTGGCAAGCACATGGTCCTGATTTTGATCCCCAGTGGTGGGCTGTGACAAAAAAGGAACCCTACTTCATGGTTGGTGAGTTTAGACCTGTGAATCCACTCTGGAAATCAGTGTGGAGATTCTTCAGAAGCTAGTTTTAGAGGTCCCACTTGACCTCTCCTGTATATCTTCCCTGAAGAATTCATACATCATACTACAGTGATACATGTGAACAATATATAGAATCACAATTTGTAATAGGTAAAATGTTGAAACAAAAAAGTCCATCAATTGAACAATGAATAAAAAATTGCTTTTTAAAATATATATAATGGAGTGCTGCTCAGCTATAAAGGAGGATAAATTGGATCCTTTTAGTCAGGTAAATGGAAGCTATGATACTCAAAATCAAAATAAATCAAACCCATATGTATAAACAGTCTATTACCTTAATAGAGTGAAAAACTGAATGAGTTAATAAGATACAAACTGTACATTAGATCTTGTGAATTAGGAAAAAACATGAGAGAAAAGATATTAGATGATGGGGAAAGGAGAAAGAAGAGGAAAAATATATATTTATACACAACATAGCTAAGATAGTTATACTGTGAGTTTCTCTTCATTGAGAATAAAGGTTTGTGTTAATATTGTTTGGATAAGTTATCAAGAATATATCTTGTGCCGGGCATGGTGGCGCATGCCTGTAATCCCAGCACTCGGGAGGCTGAGGCAGGAGGATTTTTGTGAGTTCGAGACCAGCCTGAGCTACAAAGTGAGCTTAAGGCCAGACTGAACTGCATAGTGAGACCCTGTCTCAAAAAGACAAAAAAAAAAAAAAAAAAAAGAATATATCTTGTGCGCTGAATAACAACTATGAAAGCAATAATATGCAATGTATTAATTATTATAACTCTCCTACTAACCAATTTTGAAGCCATTTTATTGTTATATTTAATTTTTCCTCTTTAAAATAAAAAAATAGTTTATCTAGATTCACCTAATATTCAGGTGACCTAGAAGATATATTTAGTTCATTGTAAACTTTATACACCAATATTTTAGCATTTTATTTTGTTCTAGCTGTTCTACCCTTCTGAAATTAGACTGAAGTATCCAAAGCTAATACAGAAATCCAATGAAGTCTGAAAAGTTCCCTTTGATTCTAATATATACTTCAAATGATTTCCCTTACTTTGCCTTGCTAAAGTCTCAGAGTTTCTGTTTGTATATCTAGGTCTTTGATCAATTTTGGTTTGATGTCAGTATAAATTAAAAAATACACTTTAATTACATTCTTCACTCCTTACATAACAAGTTTTCCCAGCACCATTTGTTAATGAGTTTTCTTTTCTCCAGTTTATGTTTTGCCCCTTTGTAAAAGATTCAGTTGGTAAAGTTAAAAGACACTTTTTCGGTGGTCTATTCTATTCCATCTTCTGCATCTCTAACTTTACAACAGTTCCATACAATTTTTATTACTGTAGCCTTGTAATATATTTGAAAATCCAGAATTGTAGTGATTCCTGCTTTGCTGTTTTTGATCAGGACTTCTTCGGTGACTCTGAGTTTCATCTGGTTCCATACATATTTTAAATTGCTTTTTTTGTTCTTCAAAGAATATTGTTCTCATTTTGATTTGAATTACATCGAATATATATATTGTTTAAGAAGAACATTTTCACAATTTTGACTCTATCCATCCATGAATATAATAACTTTCTATTCTCTATACCCTTTTCAATCTCTGTCATAATGTATTTTAGAGATCTTTCACTTTCTTGTTTAGCTTGACTAGTAGGTGTTGAATTTGTTGAAGTATAGTGAATGGGACTGTTTAACTGATTTCCTTGTTCATGGCTTTAATATTGGCATGCAGGAATGCTATTGAATTTTTGGCACTGATTTTGTATCTTGCCACTTTGATGAATTTATTTACTAGCTCTATGAGTCTTAAGTAGAATTTTTTAGGTCTTGTATGTAAACAATCATATCATTTGCAAATAAGCACCATATTGGACCAAGGATATATCTCAGTGGCACAGTGCCTGCATGGCAAGTGAAAAGTCCTTAGTTTGATTGACAGTGACAAAAAAGCATCATATTATAATGGTATGTGCACTTCCATATTTAAGCCCACACAATACACAATAACTATACTATTCAATCAGTCTAGAAGTCCACCAATAGATGTATGGTTAAGGACAATGTGGTACATAAATATAATGGAATTTTACTTAGCCATAAAGCATTAATTCAAATCAGTTCTATGAAAATCCATGAATATTGAGATCATAAAGTTAAGTGAAATGTTAGGCACAAGACATTAAATATTACATGCTTTCTCTTATATGAGAAACCCAAAATACATGTAAAGATTGAAATGAGGAGATAATAATAATAAAAGAGGCACACATTTTGGTTGTATGATAAAGAGAATCAGAGGAAGAGAAGATAAGGGAATGGAAGTGGGTGAGGGGGTCTCAATATGAGGATATATATGCAAATGAATGTATTGAAAACATACATCAGTAAAAAGGATTTGAATAAAGTATAATGAATTGGGAAGAAGGAATTATTTTGTAGACAGAAGGAATGTACTCAGCAAAATTACTAAGTTGAAAATATTATATACAGTAAAGGGAATATGTTTGTTAGTACATAAAGACTACTACCTAAGCCAACTCATAGGTCATGTACATCAGAATACGATGTGATACTTGTTAAAAAAACCCAGAGTCCTGAGTCATCCAGGGTCAACCAAACCAAAATCTCTCATTCCATATTGAACCATACTGATGAATTTTCAACAAGTACCCTAAGTGCTTCTAATGGACACTAAAAATGGAGAATCAGTGTTGTAAACAAAAAAAAATGTAGTCTTTCACAATGAGATACAGCTTGAGATGAAAATATAGACCATCCTGAAAGATAATTATATTGTAAAAGCTTGAGTTTAGTACTCCATTGTATCTAAAGTACAAAGTACTGAGGGTATGCACCTGTGATTACACGGCTCAGAGCAACTTAGATAAGTTTACTCCAAATTTGTCTGATTCTCAGAATTTCTTGGCAGTTTTTGCTTTCTGGAACAGTTTCTTAGAATACAAATTTTCCAGCCCTACAAAACACCTAATCAAACAGAATTTCACTGGACAAAGCTTGAGAACCTATTTTTTAAAAAAAAAATTCAGATAATTTTGATTATTAGTTGTGGCACATTTACTGAAGATAAGCTTGAAATACCCAGCTTACCTGAATCAACACAATTCTGGGTGTCAAAGGCTCATCTAAGGATTGTCACCAATGCCATTTAAGGACAACTGAAGGGGATGATGGTGTCCCCTCGATTCTCCTGGAGAATGCTGGATTTCTTGATATGGACTCAGTCATTCTCATCATAAGAGCTTGGACCCTCACTCTCACTGAGAATGGCTGTTCTCTTACAGGTCCTGGCTCCAGTGAAGATCCCTCAATCTGATGACACAGATTCTATACCTTACTGGAAAAAACTTTCTCACTTCCACCACTGATATTTGGCCCTTCCCAGCGCAGATCCTTGATATAGACTTGCATGAGATATGTTTGTGAGCTCAAGCTTTCCAGTTGCACTCATGGAGAACAGTTCTGTGGGATCCAGATTCTCAGCTGTATTCCTTGGATCTCTAGTATCTGGACAGAGCTCCTACACATTTGCATTTGACTCTTTGGGTGAATATTACAAAATAATCTTACGAATTATGTGTTATGGTTTGTGCCTAGATGTTTTCCCCAAAGTCCTATGCAATCATGGGGCAGAAGGCTTCTGAGTTAGTGATTTAATTCATGATCCAATGCTAGGATTATGGGTATGAGTATAATAACCACTTGAAGCAGTTAGCCTAAATGCAATATAAGGAAGGGAGAGAGGCCTCTGTCACTGCCACCATTGCTCCCCCCTTCTGCTCTTGCTCTTTGCTGTTTTCCATCCATGAACTGCTGCTATCTGCCATGTGCCCTCTGCCTTGCATGCAACTGATTATGGACTGAAACCTCACAAACTGTGACATAAATAAACTGTATTACATCAGCTATCCTGAAATGGCATGCTAATGCAAGGGTTTCATTATAACCTTATTCTATTTCCAACGTGAAGCTTTTCATTTAAGGCCCCAGGGTCGGTTCTCTAATGAAACTCTGTTACAGTGTTTTGAGTAATTTTTTAGAAAATTAAGTGTCACAGGCCCTACCTGGCCAGCACAAACTCCTGAGTTCAAATCCTAGTACCTCTCCCCAAAAAATAAAATTCATAAAAATGCTGGTCGTAGGATTGGGAAGATGGCTCAGTGGAATAAGCGCTTCCCTAGCAAGTACAAGGGCTTGAGTTCAATCACTGGTTCCACAGAAAACAAAATAAAACAAACAAACAAAAAAAGGCACGTGGTAGAAACTTTCTCATGGGTAGCAGTAATATATTATTCATTTTGCTGATCATGATTCTAGCTCAACAGCATTATGCAAATAGATTGTATAAACTGTGAGACACTGGTTTGACTAAACAGTAAGAACCAAAGTAAATGAATTACTGTGAGAAAATTATTTGTACATAGGGTCACAGATTAAATATTTGAAGATAATTCTACTAAATTTATTTATCATTGAATTTTGAAAGGTATAATTTAAACGCATGAATCTTATAACAACATATTCTATGGTGCACTTTATTTGCTTCAATTTACAAATAATTATATATATTTGTTGCATGCGGTATAATGACTTGATATGCATACTTCATGTGTATACATTATACAAAGATCCAATCAAACTAATTATTATATATATATCACCTTACCAACTTATATTTTGTTTTTCATTTGGGGGAGGAAGGGAGGAAAGAAGAAAGAAAGGGGAGAAGGAGTGAAGGAAGGGAAAAAGAAAGAAAGAAAAAAGAGAGGAAAGGAAAGGAAAAGAAAGGAAAAAGGAGACATTTTTAAAATAAATATGGCTGATCAGTTATAATAAAACACTGTCTGATGTTTTATTATTTTCAAAAATCTTTCACATGCTTTATTGTGCTTTACTCAATGCTCAGAAAAGATGTGAGGTAAGATTATCGAATGTTACTTTTCTTGTTTTCTTGATGTACAATTTAGGATCTACATAGTATGCAATGTATGTGTAAGGTGACCTTGGGCTGATATAGTAATAAAACCTAGACAAGAAACAAAGTCTTCTATGCCCTATTTTTTCTATCCCCATATGAATCAATACCCTTTGTGAAAATCCATGACAGGTGGCAAACCTAGATAAACCAGAGCTGGAGATATACTCTAGTGGCAGTGTACTTGCCCTAGCATACAAAAAGTTTGGGATCAGTTCCCAACCCTAAAAAAGTAAAAACTGGACAGATTTTTTTCCTTTAAACAAAATAAAAGAATAACAATGCCTTTAATTGGAGTTTTTCTTGAGTTCTACCTTCAATGAATACTACTTCATTTTTATCATTTTGTGTAGTGCAACTCGCTTACAGATGTATCAGTCATCTGAGCACCAAATCACAATGCACAGAAATCCCACATAGGCACATTCACAACAATTAAAAACATTATCTTTAGTGACAAACAGAGTTGCAGACTACAAATACAATTTTTCATAATAACATTTGTTAGGAGCATCAAAATTAAAACAAAAAATGCTGTGCAAAGCTGCCCCAGTTCTCTCACTTTACTGTCATCTAACAAAATGCAACAAAACAGGCATATTAAGTATATGTTATAAAAAAAAAAACTATCCACAGTCAGAATGGAAATGTTAAAGATGAAGGAAGATTGTAAAGGTACCATTAAGCTGGGCATGGTGGTGCATGCCTGTAATCCCAGCACTCAGGAGGCTGAGGCAGGGGGATTGTTGTGAGTTCGAGACCAACCTGAGCTACAAAGTGAGCTTAAGGCCAGCCTGAACTGCACAGTGAGATCCTGTCTCAAAAAGAAAAAAAAAGTACCACTAAATGAGGAATTGTGGGGCTGGGGAGATGGCTCAGTAGAATAAGTGCTTCCCTGGCAAGCACAAGGGCCTGAGTTCAAACCCCAGTTCTGCAAAAAAAAAAAAAAAAAAAATGAGGAATTGAAAACTTAGGTCATACTGCCCTCAAAAAGATATTATGAGGTTACTGACCAAAAAGAGTGGGAGGTTATTTTGAAAAGGAACATATGTCAGAATAGTGATGCAGAAAAAAGTAATTATTTGACTACTTTGTGACAGTATGCCATGGTACCACATTCTTAAATAGAAATGAACCTTTCCCACTTTACAAAGAGCATCTGGTTGCTGTGTGAAGTTGCATATTGGTGAATTTGGATATGTTCACTCTATTCAAATCAGAGACTTATATTACACAATTAAATCACTCCAGTATCTAATGAGCAATCAAGCCCTTTAATTCTCTTGTCATTTCTTAGCTCACAATCATGTAGTCGGGTGGCCAGATCTTAACAAAAATGTACAAGCATTTTTTGAACATTATCAGCAAACCTTCTCTTGATCAAAGCTGACTTTATCCAAACCAGATTTTTCTACAGTATTTATGTGTGCCTAAAGGGTAATAAACTCTATAAGTGTGATAAAATAAAATATAGTGGGCCATATGCTCTCCTGTGCCTAAGTCTTTCCCTGGGAAGTTAAGAAAGTGGTTAAGGTGGTTCAGTAATGTTTTTAGGCTACTTATTAAATAACTGCTAGAAAGGGTTAGTACCTTAGTGGGCTCTGTAGGACTTGAAGTTACTCCTAAGGAGAGCCTTGCTGGGAACATTAGCCTTCACATTCCATAAAGGGTTTGATCGAGTGCTAAAGGTACCAAATAAGCATTGCTATAGATATGAAGGAGATAGAGTCCACATGGTATAACTTTCAGCCTGCCTAGAAACATTTTTTCAGAAACATTAGCGAGCTGTTCTTCCCAACAGAAAAAGTACGAGGTAGGCTACTCAGTGTGAGTGGCCTAATTTATCGCTCCATATACAGTGGTTTTTCCTTGTTGCCATATGTAACATAATTATATATACACCCTCACATAAATGTTTAGTATTCTATTTATATTTAATTATATATATATATATATATATATATATATATATATATATAGACATTGTTATCCAATTGTATTTTAACAGAGGTATTGATTTGAATGGAATTTAGTGAGTGGTTTCCCCATCTTTCTCTTTAGTCAAATAGGAAGTAAAAAGACAAAAATATCTATAAATCCTGCCAACCAGAATGATCTCTCATTTACTTTTCAGTGTAGAATTTATAATTTTAATACTAAGTGAAGGACATGATTAAACTATTTCTTGGTTTTAAATTCACATTTAAAAAGTCTGCATCCCTTCTTTGACATGTACAAAACATCTGTTTGCATGAGTGTTTCATCATGTACTAAAGTATACTTATCTTTCTATTTCTGTAAAGCTGAACTATGTATTTAACCTGTTATTCAGTTTTTAAATTGTATCAATTAATAGATGAATGACTTCTAAGACAAATCTATCTTATTCAGAGTGTAGCCATACTCTCTGTATGGCTTTTGTATGTACAGAAGTTAATGTTCATCTTGCGCTAACCTATGAATTAAAATTTTACACTGAATGTTTAAAAATTAGGTACTTTTATTACCAAGGAAAAAAGAGAGAATGAAGGAAAAGAAAGGAGAGAAAAAAAGTGGAAAAATAGAAGAAAGGACAGAACAAAGGGAAAAGCTGTATTTTAACCATTAGCATGATTCAACATTAAAAAATCTTTATTATATATAATTTACAATAATAACTCTATAGCAAACTGTAATCTTTCTTTCTCTGCAAGAACTTTTGTAAGAACTAAGCATGACACATCAAAGCAGTAGGGTATCTGGCTCAAATCTGATAAAGATATACTTGGGTAAATGTGACTTTTAATCTTGTTAATTAAAAGTACAAAAATAAATAGAGCTAGCACTCGATATAAAAATATACTTACAGCTTTGGCTCTATGAAGAGAACTTTGACTATTCATGCTTCAATATGCATAGAATGATCTTTATATTTACTGGGTAAAATATTAATTCTGTGACACCTATACCTTTATTGATGCATGAACGGATAATATGGGGAAGTAACTGAAATGATCAGTGAAAGAGAAAGCTATTTAGTATTTCACAATTCTCTTTATTCACTCCTTCCATTTCCCAAATGAATACATTCTAAACTTCAGGACCAGAATCTATAAAGTTACACCCTACAGTAACATGTACTTTTCAGGAAAGTGCTATGTGTTAACACTTTGTCCATTTCAATATATATACTAATCTTCAAAATTTTTGGACATTTAAAATTCATTATGTTTAAACTATCCTTCTGGAAAAACATTGAAAACACAGTTTTAAAAAAAAACTACTTGCACTGTACTGTGCTTTCTTCAGTTATAGGCAACACGTTTCCCTGTAATAATTTTCAGGGCTATTACTGGCAAAGAATTTCTCAATGCTTTTTTATTTCAGATATTGGTTACAGGAAATGCATGGAACTTTCTGTGAAAGGGCAGAATAAAAACTGCTTATGTAAACAGTTTTTATTAAAAACATGTGCATGATATACAGAAGATAATTACGTTTTGGACAGAACACTGCTCCAAGCTGCAGTGTATTTGAAGGATATGAGAAGGCACTAAAAACACTTTTAGAAACTAAACTGTCAGATGAATGATCAAAGTTTACTTCTAGATTCTTTGAATAGTGGAGCAAATTTAAACATTTAAATAAATCAATAATCCAAAGTGGTAACAATCATTTCTCATAAGTCAATAACACAAAATTAGAATTCTTTAGAAAATTCTGATGAAGATAAAATCACTAACAGAATAAGGAAGTGGAAAGAGGTCTGAAGAAGTTAGAGAGCTTATCTTTAGGCCCCTGAAAGAAACTGGTCTAGATTCTATAATTTCCTTCACTCTTTAAACATAATAACTTAAATTTTAACACATCAAATCTATGTTATTCAAGATAATGTATTTTTAGATCTGAAACCATATTAGTTGAATTTATCATCAATGTTCATTTTGATTGTATCTAGTTACCTATCCAAATAATTATATTGCCTTAAGTAGAGACTATATGTTAAAACCCATAGTATTAGATTGTGAAATTGTGTAGTTTAGGTAAATATCAAATCCCTTTATTTTTGTATAGCAGATTTTTCAGCATTTGAAACATGTAGAATAAATATACTGGATATTACAGATTATATAGTAAAGGAACTTGGCAAAAGAAAAAAGAAAGAAGAAACTGGGCTGGATCCAAATGAGAAAGAACTTTCACAGCATCACTGCTATCAGAAACATTAGTACTTCATCCACCTGAAAATAGACAATACAAACTTTCTAGTTATTAGCAAATGTTAAATCATATAAATAGAAAATCATTTCAACCTCTGTTTTCTAGTTTTTATTTGTTTATTGGTACATGTTTGTAGCACGTTGAATTTACATTGATCCTGGGGATTTGGAACATTCATATGGCATTTTTGAGTTCTTCCTTTAAATCCTCTTTTCCGTTCCTTCATCCCTCTGCTTGTTCCTCTTGAATAGTATATATAGTATATATATATATATATATATATATATATATATATATATATATATATATA
>PVKA01010117.1:0-17549 GCA_004027165.1 Ctenomys sociabilis | reverse complement strand
AATTTCCAATGCCAAAAGATCCATCTCTATTTATTACTGACTATTCCTACAGGTATTTTTCAATTCATTTATACATCTTAAAGCCATAATTTAAGTGTAGTAAATCAGAGAAATAAACTTCAGGCCTTCTCTTAAAAGTCACTAATTGTTTAAACTTCCAACATTTGTAAATGTACTATGGAAACCTTGGTAAAACACAAAAATAGAAAGAGCAAAAGAAAATTTCTTATAATCCAATATCCCAGAGTTAACTGAAATTAATATTTTACATAGTAAAGCACAGCAAGCTTTTCTGAAAAAGACCCAATAATAAAAATCTCCATTTTCATGAGACACATAAATTCCTTTTTATGTATACATTTTCATTTCTGTATTGTTTTATTTTTCCTATAATTATTTTCCAGTATAAGTTCAATTTTATCTCAAATCCCACATGAAAACAGATCTTACGGTGGGCTTTCCCGAAAAGCCGTGGTTTGCCATTGTTTAGTGTACAGCTCTAACAATAAATTTTATTATATAAAATACATTCCATGCTCAAAAATAACATTTTTGATATTAATAATTTCTATTAGTTATTTATTAAATTGTTATAATTTATTTTAGCTCATTTTCAATATGAATGATAATTCTACCCTCTCTTTCTAGAAATACAATTTTAAAGATTTCCTTTTCCTGAATTCATGTGTATATTATTTGTGCACATAACTTTTATGATCTTGTTATTTATATGTCTACCCATAATCATATTTCTTAGTATACTTTTTTTTGATTTTCACTAAAATACCCTATGTATTTTGCTTTTTTATTTGGCATTTTGTGTTTGAGAAGTCTCCTAATGTCTTCCCCAATCTAATCCCCCTGAAAAATTATGTGTATACTTATACATTATGAAAAAGTTCCATATCTCTAAATATTGTATTGTCACCCTAGTGTAGGAACTCAAAATAAGAAATAAAATATAAGAAAGTATAAAGCAGCTATAATGGAAAGAGAACTTAAGGATTAAACAACACAGAGAGAGAAAGGAAAGAAGTTAGAAAATATGGTAGGGGCAAAACCATAGTTATATAAACAAGACACTTAAGATAATGGTCCTAAGAATGTCCATCAGGTTTTTGAAAATATCAGTTACTGAGTGGAATTCTCACTGTGACTAACTCTATATGTGAAGTAAGTAACTTCATTGAGGACAGCAATGTGTAATACTGAAACCGTGCTTGAAATACCTGTCATTTGGTCTTCTAAATGTGTACTGCTTCTAATGTCATATCAGTTATTGCTATGCTCTCTTTAAAGTAAATGTTTATTTTAAAAAGGTAATAGAAGACAATGAGAGACAAGGAAAAAAGAAGTAATTCTAACCTATTTTGGAGAGCTTACATTTGGCGGTACTCTGTTAACAATTAGTTTGTTTTATTCAGTGTGTTAACTTCTCATATTATATATCATAGCTGAGGGAACCCAAAACCTTTCTATCCAAAATCTCTTCTTACAAATGAGTAAATGGGCTTAATGAAAGTAAATGGTGTGTCCAAGATAGCACAGCAAATTGGTATCATATTCAGAACTAGCAGCTGCATTTTTGCTTGCTTCTGTGTAAAAATAATAAACGTACTAAAACCCATGTGTGCCCATCCTTGTATTAGAATCAGGAAGCACTATTAATATCAACAGTATTTCTCTGTTCTTTTCCTGCTTATAGTGTTGCTACATCTTCTGCTCCCTTCAACTTGCTCCAATTCAGCGAGTCTCTGTGGGGTATCTAACATGAATTGGAACATGTGCATTGTTCAATTAACATATGGCGTTGAACGTGTTTTCAGATGCACTCTGGCTTGTAGTTCACTAGAGTATAATCTTCTTGGTTATATTTTGCCATTTTCTTCCTCTGGCTGTTATAATTGATAGCCCTTTCCAGCCATTACAAATGCATAAGTGAGTGATCTCCTTTTTGCTTTCTTCTTTATGCCCTCTGTAGGCTTCTTTGTTCCATGTGCCGTGCACACTTAGCATTATAACTGTGACTACATTTGTAGAACGTCTATTACCTTACTTATGCTGTCTAAATTCTACAGAGATTTAGTGGAGAAAATTTGTTTTTTGTTTTTTATTAAGAAGTATAATTTATTAGATTTTTTCTTTAGCTGCCACAACTTATTTTTTAAAAGCCATTTTAATGAAAAAAATTTATTTATTTTTTATTTACAATAAGCCCAATACTTATTGTAAAGAAAAAAATCATTAAAACATATTCATGAAAAGTATTAGCTATGGAAAAACAAAATTAAATAACATCTTATTTCACATTAGAAACAAAAGAAAAAAAGAGCAAGTGTGAAAGAAACTAGACTAAAGGATTGAAAGAAAGAAAAAATATCTGTCCTCTCTGAATTTTATACTTAGCAAACACACCTTTGAAAACTAAAGTGAAGTATTTTCCAATTACACAAACTTAAAATATTCTAATACCTCCAGATGTAGCATATAGGAAATAACAAAGTGCATAATGCAAAATGCTAGAGAAGTTGCAGTATGCTCCTGGATGAACAATAAAGTGCTCTCAAAATGCTAGCTATGCAGGACTATATAAAATATATTAGGTGAAACCTAATTTAAAAGGTTATTAAATATTTCTATGAAACAGTACCAATCTTATGTTGAGTTACACACACATTTTTTTCATATATATATATGTGTATATATATATATATATACATATATACATATATATGTGTGTGTGTGTATGTGTGTGTGTGTGTGTGTGTGTGTGTTTGTACCTGTGTATAAAAGACAGAAGAAGTAATATAAAGTCTGTGGAAAATGGAAATACACTTTTTAAAGTTTCTAATACTAGAAGAAAATATCACACCATGTCTTTTAAATAAATTGTAAGTCAAAGAAATAGTAGAAATCTTAAAAAATTAAGACTAAGCAATATTCAGAAAATTAAATACTAATTAATTAAAAATTAAATGCTTCAGAACAATTGAACTGAGAAAAATTTTCATGATAGTAAAGAAGTACTAAGAATAAAACACAAGATTCATACTTGAATAGCAAATAAATAACCCAAGTACTAAGAATAAAACACAAGATAAATACTTGAATAGCAAATACATAACCTGCACTTCTAACAGTTTGGTGAAAGTATATTACACAAAGTTCTCATGTGCTGTGGACATGGATAATGTCCATGACACTTACTGGTGGCCACGTGTCACTTGTGGGACTGAACTACTGCTATTTCCTTGGCATCCACCCTGTAGACCTGGATAGAATCATGACCCATGGGGTGCAGGAGAAGTCCATTTGTAGTGTGCTGATGGAAATATTTTGCTGCTGTAAGCAAAAGATTAATTGAAAAACTACTTTTGTATACCTCTTATTCTCCTCTGTTTAATTGTTTGCCCTATTTGGTGGGTTCCTTCCATTCTCATTCATGGAGTTGTGGTCATTTTGCTCCCTCTCTAGAACATCATTTAGTAGTCTGTGTAGGCTTGGCTTTGTCATCATGAAATTCTTAAGTTGTTCTTTGTCATGGAAGTATTTCACTTCTCCATTACTTGAAAGAGAGTTTTGCAGAGTATATCAGTACGTGTTGGAATTTGTTTTCTTGCAAGACTTGTATTACTTTGCTCCATGCTCTTCTTGACTTCATGGTTTATGAAGAAAAATATGCCGTTATTCTGATGGGTTTTCCATTAAATGTGATCTGTTTCTTTTCTTTACCGGCTTTTAGTATACTTTTCCTGTGCTGAATTTCTGGGATGTTCATTATTATGTCTTGGTGTGGTTTTAAGTGGGTTGATGTTATTTGAAGTTCTATATGGTTCCGTTTCCTGAATGTCAGATTGTTTCCCCATATTTGGGAAGTTTTCTGCTATAACTTCTGCCCATATTCTTTTAATATCGTTTGTACTGACACCTTCCTTCTCATTGATGCCTGGTAGTCTCTCATTGTTCATCTTTGCATCATCTTGCAGGTATTGAATTATTTTTTTCCTGCATCCTAGTTGTTTTTAAGAAATATTTTCTTTTTCACTAGTTGCAATGGTGTCTTTAAGGTCTGAAAGTCTATTTTCACTTTCATTCAAATGATTTTGCTAGCTTGTGATTGAATTTTTAAATTCCTGTTTATCACCTTGAATCTGCTTCATGCATT
Organism: Ctenomys sociabilis; assembly: GCA_004027165.1. Classification (NCBI taxonomy): domain Eukaryota; kingdom Metazoa; phylum Chordata; class Mammalia; order Rodentia; family Ctenomyidae; genus Ctenomys; species Ctenomys sociabilis. Next base: position 13,384 of record PVKA01010117.1, on the reverse strand, counting down.
CTATTTCTTTCCTATATTGCTTATTTATGGATTCCACCATTCTTACATTCTGCTCTATTTTTTTATCAGTGTCTTCTTTAGAAGCACTTAGTACTTCCTTGATTATAGTTATTTCTTTTTTACTTCAGAAATAATTTCTGATCTGATCTTTTCTATACCTTTCTGCAGTTGTTTCTTTGATTCCAACGCTATTATTTCAGAGATTTCAGGTGTGTGATTTCTAATTTCTTCTGTGCTAGTGTCTTCTGCATTTGTTCTGAGTGGACTCAGGGCCCGAGACTACATTTTGTTCCTTCTCTTTTTCATCTTCTACAGCACTGTCTTCTGATTTTTGGTGTAGAACTTTGATAGAATTATCTTGGCACCAGGTCCATATCTACCAAGGTGAAACTCATCCAGGTGTGTATGGCTTGGTTCTAACTGGGGTGCTCTCCTTCTTTCTGCTGCAGCCCTTGGAAGCAACCCCTCTGTGCCACTCTGGCAAAATGTTCTGCTCCTGAATCATCTGGGTGAGTCTTGCATCTAGCCTCTTTGCAGGGAGTTCTGCTAAAGGGTTCCACACCCGGCCTAGGTTCAAGGTCGAATCAGGATCCAGTGGGCCCCTGGTCATCTCACTCACATGCTAATGAAGCAAATTTGTAAAATTTTATTAAAGGCCCTCTCCCTAGGTCTACATCAGAAGACAATAGGGTCTGGAAAACAAGACACTGGAATGGACAACTTTATTCTTTTAGTGTGAACTTAAAAGTTATACTGGGACAAACTTTACTTGTCACAGGTTTATCTTAAATATTAATGAACCCCATTTCTTTTTCCTCCTTTGGGGTATTCCATGAGGCTTCACAAGCATTGTGTCTTTGCAAAACTATTACACCAACATTACAGAAATGCTTAGATATTTTGCCTTTTAGGATCATCAGTCTGCTTCAAAATTCAAAATACATTTCTAAATTCTAAATAAGAAATTTTTATTCATGTAAATCCAGGCTTTCCTATACTCTCCTTATTCTGGTATTAAAAATTTGTGAGAGCACATTTCTTACTGTAATCTAGCAGTACATTCTTGATCCAAAAAATAACATGTGAGATTTCAGTATTACTTGAATGAAAATTTAACGTTATCAAAAGGATTTCCCCCTTTTTAAGTAGGTAGTCAAGGTTAATATAGTAGGCATGATAATGATCCTCCAAAGATATATATCCACAACCTAATCCCTGAATCTGCTGAACATGTTACTTCATATGAGATGAAGAACTTCACAAATGTGATTAAAGGTAAAAGATAGAAGATTATACTGGATTATCTAGGTAATAATCACAAGGGTCCTTAAAGGTCTGAACTTTACTAAGAGGGAAATATGACTGCAGAAGTACAGTCAGGTACGTGTTGCATTGCTGACTTTGAAGGCAAAAAGGAGACCATGAACCAAAGAATGCAAGCAGTTTGGGCAAGGCAAGAATACAGATGGCCCCTTGAATCTCTGGACAAGAAAGTACCCTATTTGCTCCAGTAAGATATATGTTAGACTTCTGGCCTGCAGATTAGTCAAAAATAACTTCTTATTGTAAAGATCATTTATAAAAACTTGTTACAGCATCTCTTACAGCAGTGATAGAAAAGCAATCCAATTAAGTTATTTCCAGATTATGTTTGTTTCTCTCTAGTCCGGCTTTGTTCTGAAAAGTTCAAGTAACATAGAATAATGCAAACTTTAAAACAAGAAAGTATTAATTAAGTATATATACTAAAAAGAAAAAAAAATTAAGAACAGTATAGAAAATGAAACCTAAGTTTAATACTATAATACAACACATAAATGTATAAGGGAGTTCTAAATTTTTTAGTGGCCAATGCAAAAGAGAAATCTAGTCACTTCTGCAGTTCATCCTACCATTGTTTTTATTGCACACCAATGTAATATCTGCTCAGAAGAAATTCATTTTCACTTGAGACTCAAACTAGTTAAGATTATCTCCTGAAATTATATTATCCAATGATAATATCCCAATTTAAAATTGTTTCTCTAAAGTTTGTTAAATTATATTATTTGTGTTATATTTCAATGCAAATGATTGGTTTATAATTTTCTAAACCAATGTGACAATGATCCAAATTACACATATTCATAAGCATTATTTTTTGCTTTTTCATTAGTACACATCATAGCACATACTATTTGTATGCTGGGTGGGGAGCTGGTACATACACATAGCACATCTTCATTCCTTTTTTTCATCTCCTTTCCCCAACTTTTCTACCTTCTCCATCCATGACTTTATACTCTTTCTCTTTTTGTACATACTTGCAATAGAAAAGTTTACATTCCTTGTCTGGAGTTGGTACATGTACATAACAATTCTTGATCCATAGGTAGCCCACTAATCTCAAATTTAGATTCTTTGAACTACATCATTAACTGGGGAATGAGTTTTTCACTTTAGCATATTATGGTCTTCTCATACCGAGATTTTTTTCCTTATCTATGGAACAGAATTTCTTTACTTATTTTTAAAGGTAAAAATATAAATATAGTTGAGGTGGAACACTCTTGCTGTAAAAGGAGTAAAAAAGATGAAAGCAACGCAAAAGAATTGTTAGCTTCTTACAATTTATTGGAAAAATACTTATAGGTTGAAGGAAATCATATCGTGGCTGCACTTAATCCCATAATTCTGTCTCAAGTCCTCCTGTTCATAGTGACAATAACAGATTGGCTTCCACTAGAATTCAGAAAGAACTTTGATCGTATGTCAAACTTTATCTTCTTTCTTAATACGCAAATCCATACAAAATCAAGATTTTGAAATGTGCTAGAAAAGAAATTATTGACAATGCGTTTGAAAAATATGTAATAGTTTGATATTAATTTATATTACTGGATATCATCCCATTGTTTTCATCTTGGTATTTCATAAAAATTCATTTTATTAGTGGTGCATCATATATTTCAATACTGTAAACCAGAGATATTTAAATGCTGGAAATTGAGAAATGAAATTTAGGAATAAATTCTTATCTTTATCTTTTAAAATTTGTAGTGATGTTGTCATACTTAGCAAGTTTCTATTATCTCTAATTAAAACATGTTCCATTGTTTAACACTCTAGAATCTGCAATATTGCATCAGGCATGGAAATGGAGGAAGTACTAGATTTTACAATGAATTTTAAAAAGAAAAAGTAGTTAGCAAATATCCAAAGGGATGAATCCACACAAAATCTCCAGAATATACCTGATCAGAACTGACAGACTGCTAAGAATAAAACTGAGCAACGATAATAAAACAACACTATTTTTCAGTAGTTTTTTAAGTCAAATTTATATATCTAGGCTCTGACAAGTTGTATATACACACCTGATCAGTTTCCAAACATGTGTCGGGTGCCAAAGAGCATTGAATTTTATGTGAAACTCTGTGACTGTCACAAAGCAGGCCAAATAAACCTTGGAAAATCAGGCCAGTTGAGAAAATGTACAGGCACCTTAGATACAGTGTTTTTTTTTTAACACAAAAAGGAAAAGAAAAGCAGATTCTCTCTAGCCTGACTTAGGTCTGCATTGATAACCATCTGGGGATACCCTTCCTTTTCTACTATCACACATTAAGCACCCATATTATTCCTCATATTGGCTAGTATTCCTCAGGCCTGCCTTAAGCTGATCCCCACCCTTTTCATATCTTTTTTTAAGTCAGGATTTTGCTATGTAGTCCAGCCTGGCCTTGAATTCATAGAAATCTTTCTACCTCAGTTTAGCAAGTGCTGAGATTATATATGCTCCATCAGGTCCTGTCCTGTTTTATTAATGTTGTGAGACATTCTAAATAAGTCCTGTGAACCCTAAAATGTATATATAGATACATTTTTATATGTGATTTCTAAATTGCTAAAAACAAGGGCTGGCAAGATAGCATAGCAGACTAAGTGCTTATGGCTGGCAGGGTCAGGCTTCAACCTCTGACACCACATGGCATACCGGCCCTGCCCCCTGGAAGGCTCTGAGCCAGCAATGGAGTTCAGGCCTGGTGGTGCATGCCTGTAATCCCAGAACTAGGAGGCTGAAAACAGGAAGATCACTATGAGTTAGAGCTGCACAGTGAGACCCTTCACAAATATAAAACTAAATAAATAAATAACCAAAATATCTGAAAGGCATGTGTGATGTTTGCTTCTTTGAGGAAAAGAATATATACCTTTTCTCAAATTCCTGAAGGAATTACCCTAAAACCTTAATTATCATTAATATGTTATATATATATATATATATATATATATATATATATATATATATATATTATATATAATATATATACATATAGAGAGAGAGAAAGAAAGAGAGAGTGAGTGAGAGAGAGAGAGGGACAGACAGACAGAGAGAGAGACAGAGAAATACATTGTTTTTAACCATTGTTTTTAAAGAGCACTTATTTTATTGAGAAAAAAAATCAACATATGGGAATTGTAGAACTGTGGCCATCGAACTGCTTAAAAATCACTGGATTTGGGTTATGCTATTTTTATGAGAGCTTCATCAGGGTGAATTTGTGAGAGGTGCAAAGATTTCTTTTTGTGTTGATGTTGCTGGTGGGCTGCTCCTGATCACTGTTCTTACAGACCAAGCAAGGACTCTTTCAGAGCTAGCGAAAGGCCTGCTTCGAGTTCATACATGTTGCAGTTGTGTGTCAGATAGAGTGTTCTCCTTCTCCTACTTTGACTTTAGTGAGCCTGAGGAGGACTCCTTGCTGCTCTTACCATCTCAGCAACTGCACCGTCCCTGAGCATCACCAGCATCGCTGGGACTTGTGTGATGCCTGTTTTCCAATGGTTTGCAAGTGTGAAGGGCCTCACCTGGGTCCCATTCTTCACAACTGATCTGAGTTTACATGGAGAGCAGCTTCTGCCCAGCTGGAAATATTCCTTGGGTTGTTCCCAGCAGAGGAAGTCACCATCATTGTCCTATTTCTGAATTTATCAGGTTCTTGATATTCATCATTGATTGAGTTTCTCTCTTTCCCAGCTTGTTTTTACCACTCTACTTTTTATCTTCCTTGGTACGTTTAGTTAGTGTGTTGTCATTATATTTTTCAGATTTCTGAATTTCTTCATAATGTTACCAAAGTTCTTCCTTACTGCTGTCTATTTCTTCCTTGCTCATCTGGTTTTTACTGGGTTGTTTTAATAGTACTCATTAGAGGATTACTGTGTTTTCATCATGTCTTTCACACACATGAATTTGTTCACAAAGCTGATAGTCTTCATCAGTACTCTCTCTTTCTTTGTTATTCTGATTTTCTCTGTGTTTTTTCTCCATTTTGCTTAGTTCATTCAATTAGCATGCTGTCACCTTGTTTTTCATGTTGCTTAGTTTGCTTGTAATATTTCTTTTTAATGTATTTGGTACATGGGCTCACACTGCAGCTCAGAGTCATCGTGATCCTCCTGTTTTCAGCCTTCCCATTGCTGGAATTATAGTACTGTGCCACTATGCCCTGTCATGACTCTGTGGCTGGCTCAGCACACTCAGGTGTGGGGCCTGTGAGGCGTGTTGTCTGAGGATCAAACCCTGATCCCTGCACTTGCCTAAGTAGGCGCTTAATACACTGATCTATCTCACTGGCCCAATATTCATGATATTCTTCCTTGATAGTCTTGGTTTCCTGCTTGTTCTTCTAATTGTTATGATCTTCTTTTTCATGTTGCTCAGTAAGTTCAGGAAAGATAAGCTGGGAGTTGGGGAGATGGCTCAGTGGAATAAGCACTTCCCTGGCAAGCACAAGTGCCTGAGTTCAATCGCTGACTCTGAAAAAAAAAAAAAAAAGGAAAGATAAGTTGAATTTCCAGCCAGCCAGCCATGGGTCAATCTGTTTCCATTTGTACTTTGGATTCCTAATGGTTTGCTGGTCCTGTCTTCCTTGTCCAAGTCCATATCCTGATCCTCTTAAACATCGATGTTTGTTTTGCAAACCTAGCTAAGGTTTTCCTCATTGTCACAGTTCTTGTTGATGGGTCTTCCCATAGTTTGTGTTTCCTCTGGTTCTTGGTTCCTGCCCAATATCTCTGTAATGTGGGACAGCTGAACCCTCAGCAATCACTGGCAGCTTATATAGTGTATCATGACAGTAGTCCAGTCTTTCACATCTGCTGCTCTGCTCCACTCCTGCATCTCTCCATGGAGGACTCTGTGGTCATCAACACTTGCTATGTGTCAGGAAACACACTCTTTTGTGATTCCTGTCTCTTGTAGAAAGTGCTGAGACACAACCTCTGAAGCACTTTTCACATCTCATCAGTACTCAAGATTCAAAGCTTATGTTTCAGTCTTGGGACTTGACAGGGACTGAAGATGCAGCCCTATAAATTCATTGCATCCTCAAATCTCAGCAATGACAGGTTGGACTCAGAGCACTCTCATTAAAAAGTTAATACAAAGAAAAGCCTCTGCAAACAAAGGAAAGGCAGGAGGTATCACAATCCTTCACCTAAAATTGTGCTATAATGCTACTGTGAAAAATCAGCATGGTGCTGGCATATGGACAGGCCTGAGGATCAATGGAACAGAATAGAAGATGCAGACACAACTGCAAACATACTCAGCCACCTTATCTTTGATAAAGGAGCAAAACATGCTCACTGGAAGAAAGATGATACTTTTCCTGAATGGTGCTGGAAAAACTAGCTTTCCATATTCCACTGGCTAAAAATAGGCCCATGCTTATTACCATGCACAAAGATACCATCAAAATGGATCAGTTAAATAGTAAAACAGAAACACTAAATCTTCTGAAGGAAAATGTATGTAGAAATCTTAAAGACATAGGGATAGGTAGAGTTCATGAACAAAAACCAGACTTCACAAGAAATTCTTCAAAAATCAACAACTGGTATCTCATCTTTTTTAGAAGTTGCTCCACTTAAAAGTAAATCACATCAGAGTAAAAAGAAAACCCACAAACTGGGAAAAAAATTATAGCTGACTGTCCCTCAGACAAAGGCTTTCTACCTAGAACATACAAAGAGTTTTAAAACTCAGACTCCCAAATTCAAAGACCCAATCCAAAACTGAGCATCTGAGGTGAATATATACTTTTCAGAGGAAGAAACACAATTGGCAAGTAAATGTATGAAAAAATGTACAACATTATTTGTCACTGGAGAAATGCAAATTAAAACAAAACTGACATTCCATCTCAGCCCAGAAAGAATGGCTAATGTCAAGAAGTCAGCCAATAACAAATTCTGGAGAGGCTGTGCAGAAAAAGGAACCCTTCTGTACTGTTGGTTGGAGTGTAGACTGAACAACCACTATGGAAATCAATATGAAGATACCTTACAAAGCTATGATTGGAGATCTCATTGAAGCCAGTTATTCTCCTCTTGGGTATTTTCCAGAAGAATTGAATACTTCATACCACAATGATGTATGTGCACCCATGTCTATAGAAGAAAAATTTGTCATAGCTAAATCTTGGAAACAACCCAGTTGCCCAACAACTGAAGAATATATAAAGGAGATATGGTATTTTTTTTACAAAGTGAAGAATTATTCAGCTATAAAACAGGATAAATTTGAGTCCTTAGTCAGTAAATAAATACAACTAGAGAACATACTCCTAAGTGAAGTAATTGTATACACATGTGAAAACATTGCATTATCTCCTTGGCGTGAAAACCTGAAAGAGAGGAATGGAATCTGAAAGGTAGAATAGATATTGGGAGCAGGAAATAAATTTATTCACAAGAAAAGAGCTACTGATTTGAGGACAAGGACAGAAGAGGGAGTGGGGGAAACATATTATGCATATATGTAAACAGGATGGTTTAGACAACTGTATTGTGTCTTTCTGCTGGTCTGTGGAGAAGAGCAGTTCATGCTTAATTAGCTTTGTTTACTTTTTTCAATTGTTTTTCCTTTTTCTCTTCTTAATTTCTTATACATTTCTTTCTCTTTTCTTCCAATTTTACATTCATATATCTGGTAATGTGAATAACTGGTTGGAGACACCCTATTTTTAATGCATTTGGTACATAGTCTCAGTACACAGCTGTAACTCGTAGTGATACTCATGTTTTCAGTCTGGCCAGAACTGAGATTACAGAGATGTGCTATCACACCCAGACTGGGTTGCTGGCTCAACCCACTCGGGGGCAAAGCCAGCACAGTATATAGTACTGGGAATCAAATATGGCCCCTGTGCTTGCCCAGGTAGGTGCTTAGTCAGCTAAGCTATCTCGGTGGCCCAAGATAACACTATGTATTCCAACAAGTACTGTGAAATTCATATTACTGTTAAGTGAAATTCTGTACACTTGTAATTTTTTCTGTTTTAATTCAAGCTTGTACTCTACAAAAACAAAAACAATCAAGAGCCTGCCAAATAGCTCAGTAAATTAAAGCACCTGCAAGCAGGTATAGGGGCTGGTTGTTCAATCCCAGGGCCTGCTGTGCCAGCTCCGCCCCCGGAGTGGGCTGAGATGGCAATTGAGACTGGGCCTGGTGTAGCATGCCTGTAATTCCAGCTCTCCGGAAGTTGTAAACAGGCAGATCACTACAGGTCCAATCTAGTAGTGAGACTTTCAACACCCTTTTGACCCTTCCCTAAAATACAAAAAAAAAAAAAAAAAAAAAAATCAAAAAAGAGAGCCTCACAGAAGGTAAACTTCTAATTTCTCACAACTTCCAGAAAAAGTACAAAACATCTTTTAAAGGTTAAACCTGTCCCTGTGAGAAGCCAATATCCTCTTTTTTGGGGGAACTGGTGTTGGGAATCAAATTCCGGACCTCATACTTGTCAGACAAACACTGTGCCACTGAGGTCAATCTCTAACTCCAAGAGGACAACATTCAACGAAAGATGTGTTTTAGGCTGTTCAGTCAACAATCTCCCATGTGTCCATATTATGTGTGACTTCACGGCTATGAAGGCACTAAATAATAATGAATGCAGTATTTCCAAAACCATGCACACTGGCACACATTACATGACCTACAATCTACTGTATACAAGTGTCTATCTTCAAAAAAGCTCACAACTCAGGACAAAAATAAAGGCATTTAAACTATTTACATTTCTACTAAGCAGAAAGTTCTAGTCACTAATGGTATTTCAATAAATGAAATACTTTGCCCCCAAAAGATCCCTCTATATGCTGCATTTAACAAACATAATATATTGTAAGAATTTGAATACAGTAATGCCTTACTATTTCGTGGTTTGACTTTTGCAGACTGTTTCATGGGTTTTCAAAAAATGCTAATGCAAATTATTTATCACAGATTTTTCCATATATTGCAGGATTTTGCAATACCATACAGTATATGTATGTTGTTAAGACTATATAGGTGTTTGAGTTTAGAAAACAGTTGAGAACATTCCAAGTGTTTTTAAACGTGGGAAATATTTGAGTGTGAAAAGGGTTTATAAAGCCTTAATATATATATATTAAAATACTAAAGTATAATGCTGCTACTTTGCTGATTTTCACTTCTGGGGTGTGTGGATTGTAACCTCCATGGTAAGTGAAGCACCACTCTATAATAAACTTACATAAAATCAAGAGTAAAACACATTAGCCTGAAAATAATTTTCATCTAAGATTCTATTCTTTTAAAGAGCCACATATCAGAAATACACTACCTTAAACACTGCATTCTAGTTTCAAGCACTGTTAGAACACTGAGTTTGAAACTGGCTTGCCTTAAATCTTAGATCATCCCTAATGAACTTCACTGTTTACAAGGGATCCTCTTATTTAGGTTGATTATAAAAATAACTGATCTACTTCAACACCAAACTCAAGATGAAATTATTAATTTTTATTTGCTCTTCTTATTTATTCAATTTATGTTTTATTTCTCCTTTCATAGAGAATACATCATTTATAGTGGAGCAAACTTATGCCATGCACGTAATGGCTTACCCCTTCTTGTTTGAGTTTTATGCCCTCTCGCTGGTTGCATACCTAGTAAAAGTAGTAAACAAAACGTATTTTCTTTTTGGTTAAAAATGTAGTAATCTATTTTAGGACCATGGAAAGTAGCGTGTATACATTTATTTACATTGAGTAATACAGAACAAGCATTAGATGGTGAGGTCTAAGAAATTTGCATGATGATTTGCATTAAACAAAGCAGATGAAAAAGTTTTGTTTGATAATCATTCAATTTGTATTTATTTCTGTTCTTCAGAGAAATTCAAACTAGAGAATGCAAACCTAATATGCAAAAATATGATGCCTAATTATAAATGTATATTGATAAATATTGTTACTAATCGACTTTCTCCCTCTTAGTCTAGACTAGTCATTTTATTGTATGTGGGCCTGAAGATACAATGCTGGTCTATGGAAAGGAGTCACTAATGCTTAGTTTATTTCATCTCCTTTTTTCAGTTGTTTGTACTTTTTCTCTTCTTAATTTCTTTTTTCTTTCTTTCTTTCTTTCTTTCTTTCTTTCTTTCTTTCTTTCTTTCTTTCATGTAGTTAGTATAGGATGTCACTACACAGCTCGGACTCATAATAATCCACCTGTTTTCAGCCTCCCCAGGGCTGGGATTACAGTCATGTGCCACCACACCCAAACTCCATGGCTGGCTCAGCAAGCCCAGGGTGGGGCCAGCAGAGCATATGGTGTCAGGGATGGAACAATGGTCCTTGTGCTTGCTTAAGCAGGCATTTAGTCTGCTGTGCTGGGATTTTTTTGTTTTGTTTTGCTTTGTTTTTATTTTTGTTTTTGTTTTGCAGAACCAGGGATTGAACTCAGACCCTTGCACTTCCTAGGGAAGCGCTTATTCCACACAGCCATCTCCCCGGGCCCTGCTGTACTATCTTGTCGGCCCTACATTTTTCTTTCTCTCTCTCTCTCTCTCTTTCTTTCTTTCTTTCTTTCTTTCTTTCTTTCTTTCTTTCTTTCTTTCTTTCTTTCTTTCTTCCTTCCTTCCTTCCTTCCTTCCTTCTTTAATTTTACATGCATATATCTGGTAATGTGAATAACTGGTTGGAACACAACACTGTGTATTACAACAAATAATGTGAAATGTACTTCGTTAAGTGAAATTCTGGGGGCTGAGGAGATTTCTCAGTGATAAGCGCTTGCCTAGCAAGGGCAAGGGCCTGAGTTCAATCCCTGGTTCTGCCAAAAAAAAAAAAAAAAAAAAGAAATGAAATTCTATATCACCTGTAACTTTTCCTTTTAATTCTAATTTGTACTCCCTTTACAAAATTAAAAAAAAATAAAAATAGAATGGCCACTTTGTTCCTTTTATAAGCTGTTGGGTAATCAGAAAGTCTCTTTTCTCTTGTCTCCAGTTTGTCCCTTGTCACCAATTCTGACCCTCTTTGCGAATGTATAGACCTACAGGGATATGAAGGATGTCGAGAGAGACAATTCTTCTCTTGCTAATGAGCAAAAAATTCCATATTCATATATGTAAGAAAATACAGGTTATCTTTGCATTAAGTTCATGACTTTAAGATAGCTAGAAATTTCCTATTTCTATTCTCTCTGTTCAGACCTCTTCTTCACAGAAGATATGTTCACTTATCTTTTAATTGTCAGTCCCTGATATCACAGAAAGTGTTAATCTTTTTCTATGGGTCCAAATGGGCTTTGGTAAATCATAAAGCTCATCTTCTGGGAAGAATTGTTGTAATTGCTGTTCTAACAGAGTTCTTTGTGTCTTTGAATGTATGGAAGGAAGGAAATTTTTCCCCTTACTAATTTTCTTAACTTCTACTTAGAGTGCCAATTTCATTTAGTGAAACCATTTTTAAACTATTCTTTAGAAAATGATTTCTGTCATTCTTTGTAATAACTCATTCTTGTGGGATTCATTACACAGGTTCTCCACTGTCACTTTCTGTTCAAGTGACATGCAAACACTTTCTCTTTCCCATTTTCTCAAACTTAATATGGCTATACACTGTACTACAGAAAGTACAACTGCTTTTTCTTTTAATCTTCATCTCTTTTATCTGTTGTCAACTTTGGCTCTATCATGAAATTAGTTTAAATCCCAATAAATAAAAACTTATTTTAAATGTTCTCAGGGCTGGCCAAAGAGCTCAGTGGATTAAATAGCCTGCAAGCAGGCACAGGGACCTGCCTTGTGGGCCCTGCCCCCGGGGGTAGGGAGACTGGGCTTGGTGGAATGTGTCTATAATCCAAGTTCTTGGGAGGCTGTAAACAGGTGGGAAACTATGAATCTTATCTAGTAAACTCTTCATACCCTGTAGATCCTTCCCTAAAATACAAAATAAATAAGTAAATAATAAAAATAAATAAAAGTTCTCCATAATACCAATTATAGTAATGCTGTTACTGAAGAAGTGGCCACTAGAAACTTGAAGCATTTCAAGTTTATTAAACCAGAAAAGCCAGAGGTATGAGGCACTACCTAAACACTGCAGATGAGCTGACCATGAAAATCAATTTTCTTGTTGCTCCTCTCTAACTTCCCAGGTTCATGAATTACAGGTTCATGAATTATATTCTTGGTGCACTGGGCCTGCCATCATGATGGCAATCAGATTTAATGTCTTCAGCAACCAAAATTAATTTTCTCACAATTCTGAAGATGGATATCCAAACTCTGGTGCCAAGGTTGTAATCTAGTGAGAGTTGTCATCTTGGCTTGCATATGGCTACTTCACATTTTGTCCACAAGTGGGCCTTCCCCTGTACAGAGACAGGTAGACACACAGACACAGCGATACTGAATTGGAAACTCTTCTTTTTTATTTTATAAAAAATAAAAAAAAAATTTCATAGCCAAATAAGACATTGTGTATCAATGTCTTCAAAGTAGTTATTCAGTATAAGACAAAACAAAATCATTCTGACAAAGAAAGGAACAGGAACACAAACTTTCTTTTTTCCTTCCTTCCTTCCTTCCTTCCTTCCTTCCTTCCTTCCTTCCTTCCTTCCTTCCTTTCTTTCTTTCTTTCTTTCTTTCTTTCTTTCTTTCTTTCTTTCTTTCTTTCTTTCTTTCTTTCTGTGGTACTGGGGATCAAATTCAGGATCTTGTACTTGCTAGGCAGACACTTAGCTATCTCCCTGGCCCACAGATTTTCTTTTCAATGAACTAAGCTAAACTATTAGAACAAATTAAACTAAAATATATATTAAAGTGCTTTTTAAAAAACATAATATGTAATTTGGGGAAGTATTTGAACTTTTCCCTACTTAGTTATCTTGTTTCTATTTTGCTTTTTGTGTATATTATATATATATATATATGTTATATATATGTAGTTATAAAATATATATATTTATATAAATATATAGTACATGAGAAACCATGCAATATTTGGGATTGTGTATCTGACTTATTTCAAGTATCTATTTACATATGAATGCGTCGTTATCATTCTTTATGGCAGTGTAGTA